>JAXGGS010066654.1:36163-46239 GCA_035585475.1 Armandia brevis | reverse complement strand
AAAAATGCGTTTACCTGCCAGAACCCATTCCTTTGTGCCTTGAGATCGCCGTATCTTAATCTCATCATGTTCAGGTGTGGTGATGTTGACGTCGTTGCCATAGTACATCGAGGATCCAAATATCAAGTTGCAGGTTTGTGTATCATAGGGGTACCATGTGGGGTCCACGGCGCAAGTGGACTGAAGTACTCCCTCGGAATACGATCGACAGGAGCCATCCTCCTTAACTCTGACTTTACTATGGATCAAAGGACTCGTCTTTTCATCTGAAATTCTACGTTAGAAACATTTGCCTGAAGCCCGATCGACGCTCATTCTTCATTCAAATGACCAATACAAAAATGGTATATGGGGAATATTTACCAAATATCAATACACGAATTAAAAGTGTTTTCTTACCCATTATATAACTTCACACCAGGATTCCAAATCTTTTCAAAGGGAAGATGTACATATTCTATACCTCCATGATCTGAGGGTGTCCACGTTAAACGCGGATCTGTCCACTCCTAACAAGGTCCAGGGTGATATAACAATGAATGATCATCAATTGACATTTAATAACAAGTTCTTATATTATAAAGCGGCCGTCTTGTATTATGATTTCATCCACAGAATCGTGTGTGTTTCACTTACGGAATACAACCACCAGCTTGATAAGAAAACTTCTTTCACGGGATCCTGAAAAGTTCGCATACATGTTATATTTGAGCAAAAATCACTTTAGTCCACATATTTGTATCTTCGAGGGTCTGCTTAAATATCACATTATGACATAAATTGCGGTGTAATCTAATCTGACATTTACCAAATCAATGATGGCAGTCATGTAAAGACTGAATTTGACTTGTACAGTATCCGAGGGGTCGTCTTTTGGCAAAGCATCACTATTGTAGCCGGTCAGTAATTTGTTTATCAAATCGGTCTCTTGGTGTGCCTGAGACTCTAAAATATGGGAAATGATGTAAATAAGACCTATGCATATTGAAAAAAAACCCCCAATATACTAGGTTTATCAGCTCTATGGCCATCATTAACTAAATCATTTAAATCTATTGTGATCTGTATGTTAGTTACCTGATATCACACAGCAAACTAATCCAATTGCGAGCACATTTTTCATCATTGCACAACCTATCATTTTGTTATCCCTTTTCTGTCATAAAGTTACAGGAGTAAGTTAAACATTTGAGTGACCTAGAGTCAAGGGGGCGTTTCCGACTCGATCAACCTTTGGTTAAAGAGGATGCACACGGTCTCTTATAAATGAGTCTGTGAGAGGGGAAAACACACCCCTTAAAAATGACTTACTCTACTGAATAGGTGGAATGTAGGGCAACGTGTCATAGTTCATCCGCGTTGTCTCGTGTTTGCGGGTTTAGGTACGAGTTAAATCTCGAGCAAACTTAGAAACATACTGTCTGTTTTATTGATCTTTATATCATGTAAAACTTAACTAGTAACAAAGGCATTCCGCCAGTGAAAGAATGTCTCCATCTATAGTAGTTGTTTAACTAAAGAATGCATAGTCCTCTGAGTGTGGTGTACATCTTTCAGATTTCAGATTTGGATTTACTGATTCAGTCTTTATTAAATGGAAAACCAAGTTTGATAAGGAACTGGGGGGAGAAGTGGAATTGTAAACTGCATTACGCACCACTGGCATGGACGGGTGTATCGATGCCATTTCGCCTTCATGTCGCTTACTATGATCTACGATTTTATATAGCTCCCTATTTTTAATTACTATATGATATTTCGTACGTGTCTAACCTTCTGCCATAATGGTATGTTTTAATAGCAAAAAGGCATCCCTGCATGTAGTGCTGTGAATGCATGAGAGCCACTGGATCACAATGCCGATGCTCGGAACTATAAGTCTCCCGGCCATTGACTACTTGTATGTACGACCGGCATGTGTACTACTGCCCTACCATTATAAAGCTAAGGAAGGCTGGATCAGTACGGACGATTGCGACTCTCATTGAATTGGAAAATATGAGTTCATGATAAGGACAGTAGTCCCACCATATACATTATTGTACTTACATATATATTACATTTGTATGTGAATACTTTTTATATATCTAGTGGTTTCCATATAATATTGCTTAAATTTGTATAATGTAACTTCATAGTTTAAATAAAAATATCTAAAAATACATTACTTGTAGAAAACGAATTTTCTTAAGCAGTATAAAACATTTTATAATAACTGTTTTATTGTCCATGACTATCATACCTTTAAAATACAATAATATACATAATTAATGTCATTACGTGTATCGATATATTAGAATACAACTTTTGTGAGTAGTAAATCTTCATTTAATTTTTTGTCTCATACATAATCATATTACCCATACATGTGTGCAACTGTTACATTTATGATACCAATTGATTTATACATTTTATAATAGATAGACACACGTATGTGGATTTTTAATGATCCTTATTGTTTTATTGGCGTGTCTTAATAAAAACCCGTTCACACAAAACGTTTTGGTAATTTCCTCGTGATTGTCTACAAATTGTGATTAAACTGAGCAATGTGGAAGTTTCAAGGTTTAAGGAAACTCCACCATATTTATTATACAGATGTTTAACACCTTTGACAAATCTCCCGCAAAGACGAAGATGTAACTAATAATGTGTGTTTTACCTGGATAAACAAGTTTTACATACAGAAACTTGGTTGTCATGTAACTCGAGTGGCATCTCCATTATACAATCGACAATATGTTACATGTAGCGACAATGTGAGATGGGTGCTATAGACACGTTTATTACCTTTAATTCACTCACTCGTCACATTCTCTTGTCTATTAAAAGAACCAAATTAACCGCCCCGTGTGTTTCGCGAGATGCACAGTGCATGAAAAATATACTTCCTTTTGTTTAACAGTAAAACGCTCATCATGGTGAAAAGGGAGCAAAAATCTCCCGTCATGGTCTCAAGGTCGGCGTGCATTATCGGCATCATTTGATACGCGTTCCCCTCTTGGAGAATGTGATTGCATTCCGATGTTTGCAGCACCTAGCTGGTGGTGGTGGTGGTGGAGGAGATGCTGCGATGCGAGGGGCGGGCATCTCTAAAGAAAGTTCCCGAGTCTGACATTTAAATGGATTGCGCTTTTTGCCTGACTTTCTTCAGAGGCAATGACCTGTCGCAAAGTTGACCCTTTTCTTTTGTATGCAATGCGATGTTTTTCGGAGTTCTGCGAATCTATGACGTGGCCCGCTAAATGCCCTACCCCAGACATATATATTATCATTTCAGAACATTAAAATTCGTCTCGGTGGTCGTCGACAAGGAAACTGGTCTACCACTGATACTCATTTTTAGGACCCAGAGGTGCGATAACATTAGACATTTATAACGAGGTCATACACTTTAATCAGTGTAGGTTATACTCACTGTATTAATCATTGGTTTATTGACATTTGATTCTGGTAAAGAGGTTTACCACAAGAGTGATCACCATCCACATGTTTCTGTTTTATTTCATCGGCAATTATTGATCAGCGGGTACCTTAAAAGCCGAAGTTTCCCTCGATCTGGACAGACTGTTAATACTAAGCCGGTACTCGAACGATGTTTTTTAAGAAATAGCACATGTTTCTTGAGGTATTACTTTCAGGTGATAAACTAGATAATTTCTTTACAGATATGCTAGTATAGTTTTAAAGTTTAGCTGATAAAAGAATTATTTACAATTACATCATCGTATTGTATTTTTTCACAGCTATGTAATTTCAATTCGTCGGATGCATGTACATCATTCAGTTATTTGAAAACAATTAACAGTCGTCATGTTCACGCCGTCAGTCTCTCCCCGCATCAGCGTAACGCTTGCTCATGCTTACCTCCCACGGTCGATGCTTCACTCTCGTCTCTTCTCAAGCCAATTTTAGCAGACGACAAAGTCAACCAACCGGCAAAACACGAAGGCTTCTTGGCGGGTAAGTCTCTCTATATTCTATTCTTGAGTTCCATTCTGTTTGACTGTGTTCAAAGGTTAGTTGTATTCACGTAACGCAATGATTACTATAAAATGATATAGGGTTTATGAACTAGAACTGATTGAGAGATGTATGAATACCTACGCCTTCTTTGAATTAACATTCGTTTAATGATCGTCGCAAGCTTATCAAAACGTTCCGATCATTGAACATCAAAGTCAGGTTATCTTTCACGGACATGCAATGTTCGCGTGTACTAGGGTATAGTTGATGGGTTGGTCGCGGTAAACACATGCAAGAATACGTGTGAAACATGGCCCCAAACCGGTTAAAACGGGGGTCAAAAGTTGTTGTAATCGTTGCAAAACTATAAAAGCATCGTTTGTGTATGTTTTGAGGGAAAGCGCTCGCTAAATAGACATTATTTCACTAGAGAATAACAACAGTATAACATGTCCCGTAGTATTTGCCCAGTAGGCAGATGGCGCGAGCTGCATCATTTGCGCGATTCTTAGGTAGGGGCAAACAGCGGAAAAGTCATATAACTGCACGCCAAATCCCGAACTTATTGTTCAATCATTTGCTCTGTCTAATTTATTCATTGGCCTTCAATTGATGGCGATGTGAACTTGTAAAAATCTTAAGTCAGTATATCATACGATTACAATATGTAGTAATAATGTTGATCTAAACTGGTTCAGCGGAATTATCATTATTTAGTAGCCCATTTCTCCCTTGTTGTTAGATTATTCAAATTTCGAACTAAACGTAAGTCTGCTTATAAAAAATGTGGCTGAAACTTGAGAATATAGTCAAAACCGGTATGGCTTTTGTATGCATTTTTTAGATGTTTTCAGCTGCCCAGTTTTCATACTTACTTAAGTACGGATGCACGCATTTGGGAATGATATTGTAAAACATTGTAGCTGAATTGGTATGAACTGTATCATGATTCACGCGCACATTTCCAGTTTTTCCTCCACATTCTCCGGAGCTGATGTGAACTTGCCGACAGCTTTCAATCCATCGGACCAGCCAGAACCCCGCTTTTCACAGTATGCTTTCTGAGGAGAATTTGCCTAAAAGAAATCAGCCAGTTATGGTTGTTCTGAAATTCGCTTTCTCATTTAAATATCAACAGATAACATACATGTATTCATCTCATTTGAAAGAGGATTTGATGCAATTCCTGTTTCACGATTGTAAGTTTAGCTTGAGGAAACGTAGGTTGTTTGGGTTTGTTTTGTTTTTAATTTATGAAGGAATGGCATCTGCGACGGCGTCTTGGTCTCGACGTTTTTTACTAGTTGTGCAATTTTTATATCGGCCTGGGACTGGCATCGAAACGCGAGTCTGCGCGCTGTACCTTAAATGTCTGATATTCATCCAGGTGTTTCTATCCAACGTTTGTCATCCTCTCAGGTGTCTCCACGTGCAACAAATCTTATCCACGTGCTCAGCGCAAATAAAACACTTTTATATTTGCGATATGCACAAAGATCCTATACATTGCAGAAGTTCACTATAGCACTGGTTACGTGATATATACAAAACCAAGTTTGCTAATCCAAGCGCTGATGTGTACAAATTAGGTCTACTGGAAAGCCGGGAGCATGATTCTATGGAATGTTTGTGTTGACAATTGTGGGAACCGAAAATCAATTACGGAATATATGTACCAAAGATCAAACGCACTGTAAATCACACATATATCCAATAACTATCTCAGTTTTTTTGATGAATTATTATTAGTTATTGGGTTGATCTGGTAATTTATTTGAGGTGATTTAAACTATATATGTTTTGTTGATAAGAACATGCACGTCAGAGCTGTTTCTGCTTCTTTGTAAGTTAAAGTTTCATAGCTTTTGATATGATTTCAACCATGGTCGAGTGAATCTGATAAAAAAAACATGACACAGAATTAATCACGGCAAATCATGATGTCTCCTTTGTGACATGAAACACCAACTCGTGGTGGTCCAAATACCTTGAAGTATTAATGAAATAACGACGCACAAGTCGAGGAAAACAATCCAAAAACTTTTCATGCACGCGTCGGTACGCGGCTAGATAAGCTGTACATATCTAGTCCTCGTGAATGAATGATATATCTGATGTTTCATGGACAGTTTTTTACCCGGAATTGTGTCAAATATTGAACGGAACTGCTAATTATTACGCTTCCCGCACCTGATTAACACTTCACTGCCTCATATTTCCATGAGTCACATCCCTCACGGCGCGACAAAAGACAGTTGTCACCAACATACACAGCCACTGTTGTGATCACTTGTTGTCCTCGTATATTGATTTTACCCACACGTTTATCATATTCACCACCCCACAACTGTGACGCCGGCTATTTGGATGACTAATACCGCCAAATTAAAAGTGTATTCAAGCAACTAAATTTGAGTACGGATCGGTCAACGCGAACCACTTAGACGCGGGTCACATATGGGTGACCAAACAGAAGAAATTTGAATTAGGTCAGATGATAAATATTATTCGCCGTGGACTGCCCCCGGTGTTTAATCCTTTCTTACCTGGTCAGGCGCACTGTAATGTCAACCCTGTCACCTGCAGACGTGTTTGGTACCTGAGAGTGTTGAGGATCAGTTTAATGTTGTGGTGGACGCCGGTGCTGGCCGCTTGTCTACAGTAAAGTTGTACACACGTGGGACGGGACTGTCGTACGGAGAGTGAAGAGTGCTTGGTGATGAACAGACATCGATCCGCCCTGGTGGCACATGTCGGAAGATGCTACCGATGATTGTGTTCGGATAGATCAATGGATAGTTTTATGATCTGGTTGTGTGTAAATTATCGAGGATTACGCGAGGGATTAGCAGGATTTACAGGGCTTGTGTTTCTCAGGTTGGTTGTTGTTTAGCTGTATTTAACCCTGTTATACAAGTGTATGCGTCTCTCTTGTGTGTGTACTCTGGCACCATGTGTTTATATACGAGTTTCTCTGATAGATTATCATATGAGACAACAAACAATCGATCTGTCCCGTGATAAAAAGCACATTGTACAACTGTACTGGATATATCGATGTACGCGTCTGAAATGTCGTATACACTATTAATTAACCTGGATAACAAATTGGCCTTGAATAGGAATTGCTGCACTGGGGGTATGATTAATACTCTACCTACATTATTGTTTATCCTGTTTGTTTGTCAATAATACTACAGTAAAGCTCTTGTTCTGGTAGATTGGATATATACAGAGCGACTGAGCCTATTTATTAAATGCACGGTGAGCACTCGAGTGGTTACCGATATTAAGTGTGCCAACATATACATTATTAATTTACTGCGTCCAGTGTTCATCAGCAGGTGAGTGCTAATCGGTCTTTAAGTCTGGTAAACAGTATTCAGGTGTTAAGGGGGGTTGTTAACATCGTCACGCGTGAAGTAACATGGGCTATTACTACCTCTGATTAATAGATTTTACCATTCAATCCAACACTTCTCTTTTGCACATATTGAACAATAAGTTACGGTCACATTGCGGTCATTTAGTTTTATTTAGGGCTGATTGACCATCATTATCAAATCACCTTTTACAATCTCACTATTGTTGTATTTATCTGGTCGCTCGATCATGGGGACATTTGTAATGAGGGGATTGTACGATCAGGGTTTGGCGTCCCGCTGTGCCTAGATACTGTAACAACTGAAGTGCCATCTAAAGTTCGACATGACTCCGGACATCCACTTCGTCCATGATACGCCCGACTACGGTCGTACCTCTCCACTGAAACCCTGACCGCGCTGTTAAGTAAAGTTTGATGTATTAGCCGCCATCGACCATTACACTTGCCAGAAAAGACCATGGACACACAATGCATTGTCAAGCTTAATGCTGCTCCAAACATTTCATCGTCAATGATAAATTACCTTGGTAAATAGTTTTGCAAACGAGCAAATACGCATCTCTTTGGGAGGTGCAAAAACAAGTAGTTAGAACATAACTTTGTGGGAGCCACCTTTGAAAATAATCAAATCTTAGTTTAGATTTGAACCATGTTTAATTAACTTTAATAAGACGCATTTAATCAGACACATAAATCATGTTACAGTAACGATCGCGTGTCTACAGGCTGGGCCACTAGAGAGGATTTTTTATGTTGCGCATAACTATAGTACTTAAAAGGACCTGTATTTATTTAAAGTTGGTATCAAATGACATCATACATCATTGATACAGGTTTACCTGACTGATTTCGTGGCTTTCTACTACAACATCAGAGGTTAACATGACACAAAAATCTACTCCATTCAATTCAACCAGCTAAATGTCATTTTTATTGTACCTGATTTCTATGAGGCATTATCAAATGTGCTTCTATTACTTCCATGATCTATGAAACATGCTATCCAATCTGTTTTGCTGGACGAAACAAGCACAAACATATTTCCTCCTGTAACTGAGAGTTGTGTGAATTCACTAACTTATGGCCAAGAGGCCATTCGCCAGTGTGGTCATTCTAAAACAGATAAATGTTCTTATATAATGTGTTTTTAGTTTCAAATATCCACTATATATGTATGGTATAGAATGTGAAGCCTCGAGTCACGGTTATTATGCTGAGTCTATAACATTGAATTAGTAAACATGATTTACAGTGACTCTTGTATTTATAATTACTGCCTTATGATGTGTAATTGTGAAGGGAGCACACCTAATATGATCTCCTGCAGGCAGACGCTTGCTCTACTAGCTATTACCTTATTAATTATATAGTCCGGCTTAGCTGGGAGCTAGAATGAATCATGCATGGCTGTTGTGCAAAATACATCACGTTCCTTACACTTGTATTTTAACTAACAAAAGTCGCACCTCAGCGTTGAAATCGCAAGATGTCATACAACTATATTTTATTGTTGCTCCCGCATTTGTCAAGTGGGAACTAAAAGTGTTTTATCGTGGCCTGATGCTGCTTTATGTGTAAGCGCGGAGCTTGCGCCAAAGTCGCCTAAATAGGGAGTAATCATTGCCGAATGATTTGCCTGAATCACGAAAGACGATTTTAGTATCCTGCTGGGGGACTTGAATGTCGCCTTACTATGCTGGGGTTTGTTGACATATGCATGAAGCGTCCCAGTTTTATGCTGTGACGGTTCTGTGTGAGTAGTGGGTGTTCCCTCGTCACATTCCTCGGAGAACATATGTCTGTTTGCTCACCGCTTCTTATGAATTCTGGTGACTTAGGAATCACCGTCACATAATTCAACTGGTAATCATCTATCACCCACGTCTGTGATATCATTCTTCAATTCATAGTTTGTTGCAATTGCTTCCCCCATGCTGCTCAAAGATCTGCGAGGCACTGACCCTTCGATGATTAATTATCTTGTTATGCAATTTAGTGACACGCGGCAAAATAATGAGATTTTAACCTTTGGATGATTAAGTATTTCGCTACCATTTGTTACGAATTAGTTTGTATTGGTTTAAGTATAGGTCTGTATGCTGCATAGGCTCAGTACCGTTATTGGTCCACATAATTCCATGTAGGACCCCCAGTTGTCAAGAAGATGTATGCATGTTCTACTACACTATAATTACCTTTCTGTTTTCAAAAAAACAAACTCGAAGGAGTCATGCGTTTCACACTGAGTCAGGCTAATGGCATCTTAGGGAGCTACGTTTTTCTTTCCGATGCCAATTAAAACGATACCGTCTATATTCAAATTTCCCTTTAACTCTAACAAATGGGTCACTTGACCATTAATGTTAAATAGAATAGCCACCGATGTATATATTGGCAAAGCAGTTCTTTTCAATGTTGGTGTTTATCTTACTAGCGAGAAGCGATGAGGCATGCTTTCTTTGGTAGTGAAACAGTAGTTATGTGTGGAATTCAACCACTGGTGACTAGTCATTTTGTTTTCATTGGAAAAATGCATCAGTGAGCACCTGTTAGACGGATGCCACCTAGAACATTCTCACGTATCACGGTTGTTATAAGTAATAATATACATGATATAGAGTCTACCGAAGGGTGAATATCGCTAAGGTGAAATGATGACCTTTCAATGCGATGTCTCATGTTTCACACTTTATCTGAATGATATAACAATATGCCCGGCTATCCT
>JAXGGS010066654.1:16786-36063 GCA_035585475.1 Armandia brevis | reverse complement strand
AATCACGGACCATGCAGCGACTAGAGGGCAGAAGGTGATAAAATGAAGGTGCTGGGTGCAGATAGGCGGTAACATCACATAATTATATATATAGGATCGTTATGGTCCCGGAACTTGTCTCGCTATGCGGTGAGGACATTTCTCAGAAATGTCAGAACTAAGTCACGGACCCGTCAATCAGCCATATTTTATACCTAAACCGGATAAATGATAGAAATCATAAATTGGGGGACACTGTATCATCTTTTCAGCGCTTGTCCCGACAGTGTCACAATTTAATGACTTACAGGAGCGACAGAACTGTTGCAAATAGCGATATTTAACTTTTCCACGTATTCACCACAAGCCCAGACTAGCTGAACCATGTCACCCCTCGCCTTGCCACTTTTACATGAAAATAATGAGAAGTAACTCATCCATACAAGATGGTGTCAGTTTACTTACCCACGCTGTGTGTTATGATTTGTGCACGAAGAATGTGTTAGCTATTTATTCCATAGGCTATTTGGCACAGAATTCTGAGCGTGTTTAAGATTGAAAAAGCCAGCTGAATGTTTAAAGTAGGCGACAAAGTGTGCTGCAAATTTTCTCGCGTAATATACAGCCCTTTAGTTAACGAATAGTACAAAATAGCTACACCACTGAAACGCCCAAGAAATACATTAATACCTACATTATAAAATCAAAACACCTGTCAGTGTTGTTACTTTTGTGTCGGTATCTATGTATATAATAAAACTGGAATATGATCCAAGATCCCACGATTACACAATGTGTAACATCAATGACTATAATATACACCTTGTTATTTTTTCAGATGCCTATACCCTACCTGGAACATTCGGGTAGAAAACAACCCGGGGCCTGCTCGCTTGCGTGAGGAGAACTCCCCTGTGGCTGACATATAGAACAATCATCGTGCCACTACAGATCAGTTAAGATTGACTCTCTGATGTTTTGATAGCAAGAGCCTCGCTTATATTGCATGAGCATTATTTTGGTGGATTCAATGTTATCTTTTCGTCAGCATGATATACGCAAACTGTCTTCGGAATGAGTGTTTGCTTATCGCTTAGTGCGTACGGATAATCATATGCCATGACTTAGAGGATTTCTATACCTGCATTGAAGTCACCAATAATGAACACACAAACCGTGCACGAGTGAAATATTGATTTAAGACGCCCAATATGGATAGATTGATGTTACGCGATCCGTATGGATCAAATCGCTCCAATCGCTCGGGAAAGTCGCTGTCGATATTCCAGGACCCGAACGCGTCTCAGACATTAGCCCGAGATGAAGAAGTCACGTTTAACATGTACGGAGGCTTAGGGGACAATAACTCGGTCAGATCATCACATTTTGGCGCACATCCCATCGGCGATAGGAGCTCTATCCTCAGCAACACCTCCTCCAAAGTGACACTCAGCCAGTTCTCTACCCCCGCCAGGGAGGAACCAAGTTCGAGTGGCGTGAACCCTGTTGAACTTAAAGGAATTACCTACCATAATGGCGTGGTGGGCAATGGGCTGGAAAGTGATATAGGCGTTCAGCGTGGTGATAGCTACACAAGCAATGGGACGGGTGGGATTGAGAGCACCTTCAATCAGTTCAACTCTCCCTCGACGGAGGTCTATAAGCCGCAGTTAAAGTCTGGCACCGAGGCGAAGGTTATCAACATGTCGGGCACCACTCCAGGCTTCCTCAATGAGGCTCAAACTGGAATGAATGCATCAAATATGAATGGTTTGAACACGATTGAATTGGGCAGCGGAGATTTGGATACTGTCACTCTTGATACTGGAAATATCTCGCGACAACCCGGCCTTGCCTCCACTACGACCAAAACCACCACCACCACCAGGGAAGGACCGAGCACAGTCACGAAAACAGTGACAAAGACAACCACCAGTACAGAGGCGGGATCAGAGCCCACAGGGAAACAATCTAGCAAACAACAGGTGAAAGTGACGAAAGTCACAAAAACTAGCAGCTCTAAAGGTAGTAATGATCCGAGGGGAGGTGAGAAGAAGGTGGGATCTTTCCTGCTGAAACCTGCGTCTAATTGGCCTTTAGAACGCAGTGAATCCACAAGCTCCGGCCACAGTACGGAATTTAAAACTTCCCTCGATGACACTTTATCGAGGAGAGCTAAAGCACAGCGTGCGGAGAGTGGAGAGGAAGGAACTTTGGCAGACACGGAAAGTCTTAATACATCGCGTACGAATAGTATGCAGCGGAGCTCTAAAGCAAACAAGGTAACTAGAAGCACGTCAGGTGCATCAGGATTATCGCTAAAAAGCGGATTAACCGACAACAGCAGCATCCCAGAGGATTCCATCCCCAGACAGAACGGATTCTCAGGCAAAAGAACAGATTCAGTCAATTCCGATCTTGCCCAGCTTGTAAGGGATCAAGACCAGCAATCATCAAAACCAGTTTCCCGCGCTTCCTCAAAGGCCTCCCAAGCTCGTGCCACGGGAGGTCAGCAAAGCAATAGATCGTCACAGGTATCGCACCAAAGTGAGAATTTAGATAGATACATGAGGACAATCGTATCACCTGTTGACACGGAAACCAATGGTGGGAGTACAAATGAGGACACGCTGGACAGACTAGTGAGAGAAGAAAGGAGCAGACGGAAAGGGCCCTCTAATCGCAGTAGTTTAGCAAGTCAGACGGCAAGTTCTAAAAACACTACTTCTGAGAACAGCACCTCTATAAGTAAAACAGCAGTGCTTGATTCAAGTTATAGCTCAACTGGGGGGCAAGGAGGCGATGTGATGACCTCTACAAAGAAATCGTCTGCTGCCACTGATGACCTATATTCTAAGCTGGAAGGAATGACAAAGGAGGAAGGAGACGTAATTTTGACGGAGAGAGTTGAGACAAAGGTTGAGAAGCAGCCGTCTGCTGGTATAGAATGGTTTGCAAAGTCGGGCATTGGAGATGTTAATGATGTTGAATTTGATTTATCATCGATGGATGGAGATGCAGTGGAAGAGGACCAAATAACCGCTGCAAAGAAATTAAAGTCAAACAAATCAGACCCATTCTCTAACCTGAGTGAATCCTCCGCTGGAACAGCATCTACAGAGACCGAGATCACAACAACCAGGTCGGTGAAACAAACAAACAACTTCAGCCAACCCATAACCACATCCACCTCTGTGACCCACTCAGCGTCTGTCAGTACACAATCGTCTGCTAGTGGGAAAGACGTGCATACAGTATCCAAGCAGACAAGGTCGACTGAACGAGGTAATGCTGAGGTGTCCGCAGGCAGAGACACACTCATAGTTTCTCCCATTGCAGCTGCGACCAAGAGTGATGAATTTAAATCTAAATTAAGTTCCATGATGCAAAGTTCTAATTCAGGGGACAGCAGTGCGTCCTCTCCTGTTGCCATTGGCAAGAATAAACATGAGAATATAACGTTGAATATAAACCAAGAGACCAGCACAAATATTAATGAGGTTACGACAACCAGTGATTACCAGACTAGTTCCCTGCCCCGTGACCAGTCTAATGCTCTGATAAATTCTGCCACAACACCAACTTCTCCGATAGAGGACGTCAGAACGACAGTTCGAGAGGGAACCGTTGGCAAGATAAAACATGCCTTTAAAGATTTTGCTCTAACCGGTGGCCTCGCACCTTCTACCCTTGAAAGAAACAAACAGCAGACGGACACCAGCGGCACCGAGAGTGAAACGGGAACCGGACCTAAAAAGTTTAAGTTTGCTATTGAAGGAATCGACGTGCCTGCTCCAGAGCAACCCATGCAGCAACAGTCGGGGACAGACACAAGCCCATCTACCCTGACCAGAGATGGACAGACGGGGATACCACCTCCTCCGCTGTCTCCCCCGCCACCACTAACACCAGGCTCTCCATCCGAGTTTGAAAGCTCTGACGCTGATACACTAGAGAGAAAGTCCCTGGAGAGGAAGAAGAGGGGATTCAGTTATTTGTTGGATGCTAAGCTTGCCGGGGAAATTAAGAAGAGAGCTGATAATGTCCAATCAAGAAAACCACATGAGGCATTACAGGCTAAACAAGACCAGAAATCACAAATAACTGAGAAAGAGGAAGAATCGGGTGTGCTGAAGGAGGCAAGAGCAAAGCTGCAGCACAAGGATTTATTTCAAGAGATCAAGAGTCGCAACAAGCCTGTGGAGGAGGAGAGTGGGGTCCTGAAGGAGGCTAGAGCCAAGCTGCAGCATCATCAGACTGAGACCCAGCAGACTCCCCAGATGGCGCAACCACCTGCATCACCATCGCCTATACAGGCGCATATGCTACTAGCACAGAGGGCTAGGCTACAAAAGCGCAGCACAGAAGAGCAACCGGGCCATGAGAATTCCACAGCGCCCATCCAAGCGGAAAGCAATAGAAAGCAATTTGCCAGTAAAATTGAATTACCTGTGCTAAAAAAGACTGACCCAGTTCCGGTTAAGCACGAATCAAAGGTGACCTCACGAGACGTTAAACAGGTGACAAACACTTCCACTTCCTCTACACAAATCACAAGAGGTAAAGTGGAAAAGGATGTAACTGAGGGGTTAGTCACCAAAACTAAGAAAAAAGAAGCTCAGTCTGCACCGATAGACTTCAATTCATCTCTTCTGAGAAGCGCAAGTACTGAAAAACGGAACTCACAAACATTTACAGCAAAGAAATTGCAGGAAAATGTGTCGGTTCCTGGTGATAGAATTCAGTTGGAAGAAAAACAAGACAAACCAATGATGCAGACCACAACTGTAACTGGGAACATTTCCTTGCAAGCCACGGAAAATAAACAAACCAAAACTACTGTGGAGGTCGACTCTCCGGATTCAGCTTATCAAAGTGATGCTCCAATTTCACCTGGCGTCAATGACCTGAAGCCGTTGATTAAACAAAGCAATAAGATGCAGCCTCCACTGCAGGAAGTTGAGGTCAGATATGCAAAACAAGAGCCCGTTCCTAGCACTAGCCGAGAGACATTTGAATCTAAACATTCAGTCGTTAAAGAGGTTAAATCGAGTTCCAAAATGACCATGCCAAATAGAGATGGCAGGCCCGAGACCATAGAAACACAGAAATCACAAAAGTCCGAATACAATGCTTTAACTAAGCCTGATGTAAAAGTAGGGCAGCCGCAATTAACCACTAAATCATCATACTCGACAACCAATACAAATAAAGAGGTGAGAGACGGGAGAGTGATTAGTGATCAAACGACCAGTGACCGGAGAGAAGATGTCAAGTCGCAGGTAATTTCACAGCAAGACATAATCAACGCTGCGCTCAACTATAAGCCGCCTGCACCTGCTACCGACCAGGATCACACTAATCATATTGACGAGGCAGGCGTTCACGAGCCAACCATTGATTCAAAACGAAATCGTCCCGCGGCAAATCAGCCAAGCACGACCGAGTTTACAGCCAGCCAAAGCTTACCGCGACCAGGCAACAAAATACCACAAGCACAGCCCGTGCAAATAAAGGTGACTGCTCCGGTCGAGAGAAGTGAATCAACTAGTAGCCACCCCGACAAGGGGAGAACCACACCGAAGGGACCGTACACGTTCGTGGTGCCAGTGACGCTAGACAGCGCCGACTCCTCGCCCCGATACGTAACAGACGGCAACACCGGCTGGGTGCAGGGCCAGCAGAGGGAGGCCTTTACTGAGGCACGTCCTCGTGGCCACCGGGCCGTGACAGACGACCAGGGACTATTAAACACCACCTCGCAGCGCCGGCGAACCAGTCGACAGGAGAGCTTCAACTCGACATCTACATACACAACGCAAAGTTCTGTCGGTAGCAGCGTCCGCCGCGTTATTCCATTAATGCCCATCTCAGTCGATGTGGACTCGAGGACCGGCCGCCAGCGGAGACGGGAGATGAAAACTCATCCGCACTCACCTGGACTCCTCTCGCCCACACGGAACACCAACTCGATGAGTCAGCCGAGATCCGCCTCTCAGCCGCGACACAGCCGACACCAGAAGCAGCAGCAGCAGCAGAACAAGATGCGACAGCCGCAGAGCAAGTCACACGAGAGGGGACGCAGGGAGAGGTCCCGCACGAGGGACGAACACCTGGAGGTCAATATCTTCGGAGAGGAGGACGGCGATTCAACTCCATCGCCGCATTCACCGCCAAACCGTTACCTGAAGGTGGAGGAGGGCCGCACTGGCAGGGTACCAAGATACCGCATGAAAGACATCTCGGTGAGAAATGGCTTCGACAGCGGTCATGAATATCACAGTTCCGCCGAGTTCAGCCCCCGGGGAAAGAAAGGCCCTCATGTGTCAAACATACACGTGGAAGGCGACTACATCGATTACGATTCTGGATCTGCATACAGCGAGCCAGCTCGTTACATGGGGCGCTCTGCTGGTAAATATTCTATACAGAAGATCAGTGAGAGACGAGGGCTGAACCATGTGCCATCGCTGGAGCTTCACCCCGACAACACCTACAAGAAACAGAGGATGTACACTGTCCAGAGGGACAACTCGTTCGCCAGTAACCGAAGCGGCATGAACACGATGAGATCAAACGTGCACGACTCCACATTGAGGAGCGTGAACACTCACACGATGGCGAGTAACAAATCAGGAGGGGGACCTGACATCGCCGCCGTTGACCCTGACCTACTTGGTGCTAATAAAACCGGAAAAGAGTATAACGTCAGCTTGAAGTTGAACGCGATGATCGGATCGCGGCCGGGGAGTAAGATGTCCTGGGAGCATGACGAGTTGAACCAGGCCGCTAACGTCTCTCAATACGAGAATGAATATCGTCAGGCTAACGGCCATGATCAAACCGGACGTTACGTCAGTACCGTCATGAATTATGACGACTATAACGACTGGGATGCCCAGCAATTCGATGCCAACGGCCAGAGGAAAGACGGCTTAATAGTGACGTCAGTACGTCGCAATCCGGGCAACAACAACACCCAGCACATGTCTAACTCACGTCACAGGAGCCGAAGTGTGACTGACACTCGTGAAGTCCATCACCAGCAGTTTCGGCAGGTCGCCAAGCCACGTGATCGGGTGGACATCGATATTGAGCTGGCTCCCGAAGATTACGCCGCTCAAACTTACAACTCGACATCCCAGCAGAGCTTCCAGAGAAACACCCGGCTCAGACGCAGCCTCTCTGACCCGTCGATGGCCAAGAAGTTTCAGAACTCGGAACTGGAACCCAAGTTCAGCATGACCATCAATCAAACGATGACAATGGACTACACGCCGCAGGATGGTGAGGAGGAGCCAATTGACGACAACAACAATCGACGTCGAGCTGCTGGCAACGAGCGCCCACCGCCACAGCGTCGCAAGCAGCAGCCTCGCAGACAGCAGCCTCCGCCAGACGACTCAGAGAGCGACCCCTCGATCGACGAGCAGTTCGCACCACGCCGCAATCGGCCAGTTGAGGCGCCTCCGGCTTATGGCTCGCCGTCCGACTCCGATGAGACGGTGGATGAGCCGATGCAGAGGGCCAGAAACAAGATGAACGAGAGGCCTCCCGATCCCCAATGGCCAGACGATGATGACTACGATGACGGTCAGGGAGATGATATGCCGAATCTCGTCCGTGGCTCGATTCTCATCAAAAACACGATCGACACGGTGGGAAAACCGCGCGTGATTGATGTAGTGGATGGAGAGGACAGTGACGATGATTATCTAGTTGAAGATAACACTAATCTGTTTGATAATCGGTTCCTCCAGTCTAGGACAAATCCCCTCTATGACAGTGACAATGAGGATAGCCAAGAGAGGCCTCATAAGCCTAGATTCACGGATATATTCCAGTCTGAGAAAAGGACTGTCAACGGAACAGGTAATTACAACATTTTCATCTTATCAATTGTTTGATGCATTGTTATTGGACTAGATTAGGGTCGTTTTCGCGTAAATTGCTTTGCGTTTGTAACCTAAGATATAGACGTGTTTATCATCCTTAGATTTCCCAATTTTCATAAATTATTACCCCGGATTCAGACTAATAGATGTAACCTTCAGTATTCTGCCCATTGTTACCATGACCTAATTGACGGTATAGGGTATTATAGTGATAACCATATCCCCCATTTTAAACATTTTCTATTACCACTACGTAAGGTCATTCATCACAAATATAAGTACTGAATATAATTGTAACTGTACCGGTATTTCATAGCATTATGTGTTAACACGCGCCTGTGTATTAGCAGACGACGAAATTCTAATGGCGGCAAATATTGATTCGAGTGTCGTCTGCTGAGGGCAGTCGGAAGGGAACGGGCGCTGATACTGCCTTCTTATGCCGCCAGAGCAAAGATATGCTGATTTATGTTGCTCGTCTGTGTGTGTGTGTAGCCTCATCCATGTCCATCACATTCTATGCAGTTTTGATGTATCACGCTTTTTCGTGTGTTTGCTAAATCATATAGGAAAGTATATCGTGAGACTGACAGCATCAAGTGTTCCGTTTCTTATAATTGTCCATTTGTAGATTTGTGGGCGCTATATTCACTGCCCGAGCTGGAACTTGCGCAGGGCATTGAGGTGTCTGTCCTTGATATAGAGAAGCAACAGACCGTATTTCTTAAGTGCTCCTGTAAATTACAAGTGACAAGTGTTCCTTTACATCATTTTTCACTGTTACAAGCATTGATAGGCGGGAACACAGAAAGCATTCAAACACTTTAAGCTATTACTGGTGGTCCTGCCCCAGCTTAACACAGGTATTAGGCGGATTATCAGAGGTCTAAATAGGAATGTACATTGAACGGTTCCGATTTTGAAGGATTTGCGTTGAGAGATTAATTTTATGTCACATGTTTGTTGAAGACATTGAACTTGGTTAGATAGAGATATTTGAGTGGGCCTGTGATACATTACACTGCATGACGACATGGAAATGATTCAACACTCGATGGTACAGTGCAAATTCCCCGGGCATGACAATCGACAATAGTGTCCTTTTCTGTGGCCACTCACAGGAACAAGGTGAAATACCTGACAGAACAAAAACAAACAGACACGAGTCGGAATAGTTCCGATTCCTCAGCCATCACCTCGTTTTTTATCACCTTTAAATACCAGCTACCTTGCTGGACCACCCGGTTCAATATGCTCTTCCACCTCACTAGTCGGCCTGATATTCTTCTGTACAAGTTCTTCTATTTCAATATTAGCGTGAAAAGATGGTAGGTTCTGAGAAATGGGTTTAGAATATTTGAAAAGGATACTTATAATTTGATATAGAGCACCAGCCGAGGCTGATGTGTACCTAGCAGGACACCACGCAATTTCACTGTAGCGAGTGATCGAGGTTAGCCCTTTTGACACACGGGTTTATGGAGCTGATTCTCTCTTTGTCGTCCGCAGAATGTGCCCCTGTTTCAGAGCTTTTTTCATCATTCACCCTCCGCCAATCACGGAGAATAACATTTTACTAGGCTTACACTAGAATAGAGCCTGCTTTCGTCGAGTTGGCGTAAGATCTAAGAGCGAGATGCGTTAGAACAAGCGCACCTTTGTCAAACCTCTGACGCAATTGCGATCTATGAAGATGAAAACTTGAAACAGTCAGAGATGACTCGATAAAGCCAGGCTACTTTAACAAGTCGCTGTGATGTTGATGGCGTAAGAGTGGGTTTACATTTCAAGTGAGGAAATTCTTCCTCGTAATATTTCTGAATCATCCTCACAGATTCAGGACCTTCTGGTGTGAAATTGAGAAAAAAAAACACGAATGAAATTCACCCATCTGGAACTTTTAGACTCGTGATTAGCTTGTATAGTACCCAGGATCTTTTACTGTACAAATTGTCATTGTGAGATAAAATAGTATTTGTGTTTTAGTCCAATGTGTTAATCAATAATGCAATATTAGTTGCGAGCATCAATAGGATGTGCATCAGCTTTATTGGAAGTCTGTATTTGTTATGAAATTCTATGTATGTCAAGCTAGTGACATATGTTACATGGAAGATATAATCTAACCAAGTACTTGCAAGCTATTAGTGGCTCTAAATGTTTCTGTCGATTGCCAAATTAGAAATTGATTTGCACATAAATGAGATCTCCAAACACCTAGACATGTTTTCCTTGAAACACCAATCATGTCTATCAATTTACTTTGATAGCACACACTGTCGTCCTTTATTCCATCAATTGGTCAATCTGTTTCTTTCATCAGAGTGCGTTGGTTTCAATGCCCCAAACTAGATTTGGATAAGGAATACGAATACGGCAGATCGACATTGCCATCTTACAATTTACATACTATTTTCGCTGAATAGGTATTTATTTAGGCTGATGGGATATTTAGGATGGCACATGCGTATGGTAATTACTGAGGAGTCTATATTGAATCTTGGTGTAACTTCATGTTCACAAGGTAACCAAATCTACGATCAGTAATGTTGGCTTGCAGCAAACCTGAATCCGTATGACCTCAGCATTCTTGGACGCCCCTGTTCTCCTAATAAGACAAGCAAGTTCTCGTACCTTTTTACACTGATGTATGTCCTCAGATGTACGTTATTGGCTTCGAACCAAATGACACCCACACTTTCTCGGTAACGGGCGGGATCAAAAGCTAAATACATATCAGTAATATGAGGGCCCTGGCCTTCTCAAGTCAAATACGTAAAAATGATAATTACTGTTCTGGCAATTCACTGTGTGAAACATCATACTCTGTTTGTATCGTTAATTTTATTGAGCGTGCGATGTTTGGCAACACGTTATTACTGATTATTCTGGGTTGAATGCTGGTAGAAAGAAGCTCATTATAAAGTTAGCAAGGTGTGATGTTATCTGTGCTCCCCAAAGTTAGATTTACTTAAAAACTCATCAATTCAGTGTCTGGCAGAGTCTTTCATCAGCAAAGCGACATATCGTGTCATAACCATTATTAGTCAGGGCTGCCCTCCTACATGAATATACCAACTTAATATTTAGTATAAGGTTTATGTATATATAATGCAGAACTGGTGAATATGCCTCGAGGCCAATATTTATTGCGCATTTGTACCCAATTGTTCGTATTCACACACCGACTCCTCTGCATTTATTAATATTGAAGCGCCTCGACTAAAATCATCTGAAGTAATCACACAATGTTTCATGGACCCTAATCAAACAGAGGAATGTGATATTTCAACTTTTATAGCAAACATTACAGGTGCCGTAAGAGTCTCACAACGTGTGAATGTGTAACCTAGCCGACGCGCATCATTGCACCTATATCCTAAACTGGCTCCTTAACCACCCACTCTACTGAGTATCTCCCATCTCACATAACCACATTTTTTCCCATAAATTGCATATATATACGAAAGCCATACACAGAGAAATACAGAGTAAATATACATTACATATATGTGCTGTATAATATATGGTAATGATTAGATATACAAGCAACTATAACATAGTCGAGGTAGATTTCTCCTCTAGTACCAGGTTCCTGTTTCCATGGCGTCAGTTGAAGAAGCTCCTTAAGGCAATGATGTTCTAACGTGAAGGAATTCTGCTTCCACCGCAAATGTTACCCCTTCAAATTTATACAGCGTCTGAAACAGGCGACTCCCTTCGGAGTGTGGTGACATTATAAATGTTGGCACCACCCCAGTGGGTTATGATGCAAAGTTGTACCGTAAATGGAATGGCCACCCTTTCGTCGTTTAAACCGAACTCAAAATCGCAAGTTTGAACTGTAGTTTGGCAAAAACGGCACGTTCCCCATTGTCTACTCTTTTGAAGATGAGTGATTGATCGTTCATAAAATAATAAAATTTGTTGACAAAGTCGTATTGTGCCCTCCTAACAGAGTAGGGGTGACATAAATTAAGCTGCCTACCCAGATTTTGTCGAATAACCGCGATGCAATTGACATCCCCAAACCCATATTTCAAACTGTCTTAAGATAGACATAGTTTATTGCGAGCCTTACAACCTAGGAAAAACGGAACGACGACGAAGACATGCAGTACATAATGTTTTATAAGTAAAGGCAGTAACAAAAGACAGACCACGCCATTCTTGTAAACTGGGGCACTCTACGACTTGCAGGTAGCCGTTTGGATGCACCTCATTTGTAAGCACCCTACCGCATCTAAACCAAGTTTTCTTGCCATAAATAAAATGCGCCACGCCGATATAATGTGTATCTCTTTTAGGCGATGATGTATGGCTGTGAAACCCTATCTCCTGTGGCCATATCCCAGCTAACAGCAGCGCCAATTTATAACATGGCAGAATTACCTCGTAAATCCTCGGACCTGTTTTAGACAGTTTCTTTCCAATTTTTAATCCCATTCTTCTCCGCTTATCGATTACACTGTGCTTGTAAAACCCCACTGTGGAGGAGTCGAGGGGTTTCTGGCCCAGCTGTCAGGTTTATAGTGTCGCCATGGCAACCAATTTGTGAGATATCAACGGGGAGTGCAGCCTCCAGCAGAACAGTAAAAACCGCACAAATATCTTCATCGCGTATGCGGCTGATGGAGGAGCTTGTGTCCCAGCGGCTGGAGGCTGGGTGCAGCTTCCCCCGGTCCCTGATCAGGCTAATCTAGACAGACACAATGCCCATAGAAATCCATTTAAAACCCGACACCGTTTGCTCTCTTAACCCTTGGCGATCGGTGTTCATCTGTAAATCTGATTACCATTCGCATGGGGTGACGGCTGCTGTACATGGGTCTGCCGAATTCTGCGATCGAACGACTGAGGCACATTTGGTGTACTTGATTATACCTTTTGTACATGTACAACAATGCTTACATGTATGTAAGCATATATATTTCAACACAGGCAGAGAATCTGGACCATTGACATTATGTAGCAGACTAGGGCCTATATGTTCTGGTTTGACATAGGATTGTCTGTGGGGCAGAACCAGACATGAATGGAATAATGGCCACCAGACAGTGAACCACAAAGTTCTTTATAATCATTGGCCATACCATCAAGAATGACCATTTCTATGTATTATTATCATTTGTTATTTATGGGCAGATCACTCTCCCGCGGGGGAGGTGTAAGTTAACATTTAAAAAGAACAATGACATATGACAGTGTGGACAGCATCAGTAACGCCTGTTTAATATTGTACAGAACACGTCAGGTGTGGCTTAACAATGGCCCGTTCACTGGTCACGCTTTACGTAATAATTGTCGAGAACCATAAATAAAATATCACTAGTATTCCGGCGGATTCACGTGAAATGCCCTGTCACTTGAATGACACGTAGTATGACGCCCCAATAAAAGCGGAACTTTATGAATTATGCTCTGTATTGTTCTCAAGGAAATCGCCGTCATTTCCACGACAGTGCCTTGTTTACGGCCATAAATACCACAATTTGTAAGCAGCCTCGGCCGTCGCTGTTGATTATCAATTATTCGCCGTCGTGTATAATTAATCCCATGTAATTCACGCCGGATCAATGTGGATTATCCTGAGGAGAGGCAGAGAATATATGTACACAATATAAACGAGACTGATTGAGAAAAATGGCGGATATAATTCTCAGTAATCAGGAAACAACAACGAATGATGTGATTCCATGGGAGAGATAACGGGCACGGAGATGGAGGTGCCTGTAATTCGGCGATGAATCCTTAGCGAGCTGTCTCCTCTCTAATGAGTCGTCTCCATGGAAGCGGCCTCTTCAGCCATTCAGAGTGGGGTCCTATTATCAGCGATAAGCAGTGGTTCCCATCTCCAGATGCTGGGCACGGAAACCCCGCCTTAAGCCAGATGCCCCGAATGCAGCTCTGCACTTTCAATCAGAGCCCTGTAAGTTGTACGGTATAATCAATCATGCCCGGGATAGAACACCCCATGGCTCGAATCAATAGAGCTTAAAGCCTGTAACTCCTGCTCGTGCCCGAGTCGGTTTCCTTTATCACCCAAACCTTGATGTTTTGGTGACATGGCCACGGCGATGTATTTGTCTCGCCATATATGGCGCGGCATCCTCCCAAAGGGCAATGGATTCCTCGCTCAGCGTAACCAAAACTGTGAAACAGCTTAATATGGTCTATATGCCAGCCGAGTACATACACGGACTATGTCTGGGGTGGGGGATGCTGATGGGTTGCTGCGTCTGCCGCTTGTAATGTGTATCTGCTCGTCCAGCCTCCTCTCATCTGTATTCAGCATTAATGGCACTACCAGACGGAGCATCCACTCAGCTGCCCTCTCTGACATGTCTGCCCTGCTGAGCCTGGTTGCATGACGATATATCTGTGTGATATTGCTGGCTTATGCCGGTCTCAGCCAGTCATGTGAGGAGCAAATAGCGGTGACATCAAAGACGTGTCTACTCTGAGAAATAAGCAGAAAATAGAAGCCACATTGATACTCGGGGGCTCGTATTTGTTCAGCAATTTTGCCGACCACAGTTACACTTTACCAGTGACTGTTTGAGCAGATGAATGAGCGTCTACACCACTATACATGGTATAAAAAGCTATCTTAACCATCCAGACCGAACGTTTTTAGCTGGTTTTAGGCTCGCAGCGAAAATGACGATATCAGTGGGCACTAAATTGGAAAACCTTGTAGCGGGTTGAGCTGCAAACGTCAAGGGCATTCGTGTTTATCCGTGTAGCTAGGTGATAGCTTTCTGCAGATATAATCCACTTAAGGGCCGTTTTGAGGCGGTTATGTATATTGGAGAAGACCTATATCTTGTATAACATAGCTAGGACTGCCACTCCCCAGCACCCAGACATTCCCAGGGGCTGTATTTATAACGAGGGGAGGGGTCCTTGGAAGCTTAAAGTGACCTTCCAGGCCATGAGTCCTTGTACACATATATACTTTATTTCTCTGTACTTCCCGCTCTTCCAATGAAGCTTAGCAGCCAAAAGTGTTATTTCCTCTTAAGCTGCTTGCTCCACGAGTTCCACATGACTTATCTTATTCACTTTAATTTGAGTGATGGGGACGCTGAATATTTTGCTTTCGCTCGGTTTTAATGCATGGCGCCAGGGAAAGGCACGTTATGGAAAGTCTCCTTGCAGAGCAATGCCAGAGTAACTCCTAATGTCAAGACGTTGGAGGCAAACAGCGATTTAGCGCCGGTTGATGTAATTGAGGGTGACGTGAAATACATCAGAGCATTTGTGTTTTCTCACTGAATTAACCACAGAGGAGGATAGGCACTGCTCTGGTCGAGTTTATTTCGCATTGAGGCACAATCACAGCTCTCATTCAAAAGCATTGGTAGATTTGCGTAACTGGCCGGTGGGTTTCCAAGTAGGGTTGGCACAACTTAGGATGTTGCACAATATCTGTCCTCAGGACTTAACAGCAGTGGATTATGTTGTTTGGGAAGAGATCATGCCAGCCCATAGAGTTGAATTTAACAAGGCTTTTTCAGATTTAGTTCAGAACCAAACATTTGACTTAGGGTTACACGAATCCTTCTTTTGATTTCATTCTCTCTTGACCCTTTAATCTTTCTCGTTGACCATTCTTGTTGCATTCGGGTACCTCTTGTCGTCTAGATGGGAAATTTATTTCTTTGGTCCATGCCAATGGTTTGTATTGCACAAACCTCTTAGCGTGAGGAACTAAACATGTAATAAACGATGGTTGGATGCCCTGCAGTCGCTGATTATTTCACCTTAGTGTGATACAATCATTATAGGTACGCTGTTGCGATTATTCACGACTGCCCCCTCGGCCCAGCGCCCAGGAAGTTATTTAACTAACGCTGGCATAGACGTCAGTGGCAAACATTCTTCAAGTAAACATTCACTAATTAACTTTTTCGGCGGCCAAGAGAACAAGAATTGACTTGTAGACGCCGAGGGGAAATGCCCATGATGTTTTCTCGTTGATTTATGACCGCGATGGGCTCGTATATCTCCTTTTACTACGATTCGATTTTCACGAGAAATCCCGAATCAGAGGACTCGAATCTCCAAGGCAACGTTAGTGCACATCTAAAGTGCATCCCGACGTGTTACATGAATAGGTTTATGTGCGAGAAACCACACTGCGCCGGGTTGATTTGGTAGGAGGTGAGAATAGCAACGCAAGACATGATTACAGACTTAACAAAATACGAAATAGTTCGTGCATAATGATAAAAGACCGCACTTTATGCATCTCAAGATGCTGGGATCCCCCTGTGCAGGTTCATGCACTCGTTAACGATAACAGTGCTTCGGCTGATGCATCCGCATTGTTAATTTTATAATGGGTATTTCGTATCAAGATTTATAAATACATTTTGATGAATATGTCATGCGAATCTGGACATATTGTATATAGTCAGTGGTGGGTTTTCCTCATATAAAGAGCGGAAGGGCCTCTGAATCAGAAAGCAGCATTCATGCTGCAGAAGTTCACGTTAAGCAGCAGGGATGCCACGTCCGTCAGAGGCCCCATTCTAATCCACAGCCTTGAATGTATAATTCGTGAATATTCTTAAAGGCAATTTTGTGACATTTTAGCGGAATGAGTCTGATACCTCGGCACAAGGACCAGTGTGTATCACATAGAACGCACGTCGCCTGCAGAGACGAAAGCTGTCAGTTTTTTAAAAGAATGCATCCATGCGTAGTGACGCTTGTATATCTGATGGCGCATTTCGAGGGCGATTAAAGTTGTTATTTTATGCGCCATGAAAGATACAGTGTGTCCAGAAAGGTCATCGACCGGCGGTTGAGATTTTAGATACCAATGTCCTGTACAAGGCCACCTCTGTTAAAATCTCATCGTTGACACTATATTACACACAGTCATCTGAACAACAGGTTTCCGTCATCCTCCACATCCTGATGAGGAAAAAAGTTTGAAACTGAAGAGGGGATTGGGCGAGATGAATGTAATGGCCATTAGAGTGTGATTTGACGATAACCTTTTGCGCTCCGACACCCAGCTTTTCGCCAGTCTGAGGCTTATCTGTGTAATTTACCAGAGAAAGGGGGAGGAAAAACCCCCACACTGAGGGGAGAGGGTGAAGTGTGATGGAATGCTGGGATGCTTAATGGCTTCAGGGACTGGCGACGGCTCAGAGGAAATATAATCAGGAAGATGGTACCTTTATTGTCACGTATGAGGAAAGCAGCCCATGACAAAGATGACTTGCCAACGCTGTAATTTACCCGCTGCAAACTGCTGCCGGCACGTTGTTAAGTTTTGTCGTTTTTTCCACTTGTTTTCGGTGGATGCTGCAATAAATAAAAGCGGCAGTGCTGAAAGAATTATCTGACAGCTTTGCTCCCGCCTCGTTCTGTCACTTCAGGCTAATCCTGTTTCCAGTCAGCCCTGCCCTAAAACATGGCGGGTCCGGCAGGTGACCTCAGCTTGTGCATTAGCAGGTGCACGCCGGTTGTAACACATACATTACAAAAGCCCCACCAGACGAATGTGAAATTGATGCGCTTTATGTACCGGGGAAAGTTGAAGTGAACGTGTTTCGGGTGAAATTCTCAGACGCGCCACATGGATATCTGTGATATCCATCGTTATGGCACTAATATTGAAGTTTATATTCTGGCAATCCTGTTTACTCGCCATAATATTGTATTACCCGTTATTTGCTGGAGCACTAAAAGCAACACTTTACAAACTACAAATAGCACATAAAGTATACTTTAGTCATAACACTCACGTTAATCAGATATACACGAGGAAATGTGTTTAGAGAGTGTGACCCGTTAGAGGTATTTGTCTTTTGGGGGCGGTAGTTGATGGAAAATTTACTCTCCAGCTGATCCGGAGATGAAACCGAGACATTTTTATGAGACAAGACCGAGAAATAAATTGTTTCGGGAAACAGGTGCATCAGTCGTGCGATCTATGCGCACCACAACAGAAATATCTCCAACTTAAGAGCCATTAAGTATAGAAATGTGACAAGTGGCAATGGCTATTTTTAACCGCGTGGGTATAATGCATTTAGATATCGTGCCCATATTTGGCCATGCTTAGGATATGAACTGGACCGGGTGTAGAAATTATATCGGCATTGTCAGCTCATACATTTGGCTGGGTGCCCCAACAAACGCTCGTCAGTACGTTGTTGACCTTACCAAATTCAAACGTTGTACATAGTAATACTAAGTTATGCTTGTATGATGTCACCTAAGTAATGATTGATAGCGAGAGCAATTATGCACTAAATATGTATCTGCCTATACTCTATGCCCCTTGGCTCCTAGCAATTATTTCGGTTCAAGATATTGGTACGCATATGAATGCATCCACTTTGGCATCCCTTTAGGCCTCACTGAAGGTCCTCTACAGTTCAATTGCAGTACTTAGGTATCTGCATACTGCCAGTTAATGTTCCAGAAAGCCGTCGTATTATCTTGCCGACCTTTATTGTGGAATAATACCCTGAATCTCAGTAATTTGGTCAGTTCTGCTTGTATAGATAGTAATTACCTGCAGGTAAAGGTGATTACTGTGTTATTTGATAATTGATGCCCAATAATTGCGCCTGCAGTGACAGATTCGTTCAAATAAATATAATAAAATATGATAAATCCACGGCCAAATATCATCTAAGTCAAGACTCATTCCCTCATTAGATCTCAATCTCGACTACGCCGGTGACAGGAATACAATGTGTCGGAATCTTTATAGTAAACATATTATATTTAAATATACGCCGTGTAATCCGCTTTTCTGAGGATCAAGAGGATTAGGCTCTCACAGATCTGCACACCACTGCTAACCGCGCACAATGCTCGATCTAAGTAAGATCTCTACGATTGATTTGATTATGTATGTTGAAATATTTTTCCAATCCGCCATTATATTAAGTGGTGTTGTTATTGAGTAGAGACCAGAGCTCGACATATTTCAATAAGATATGTAAGCGTGTTTTAGTTGTACTGTGGCCTTGCTGCGTGTGTTTTTAAATCTTTACCACCCAACAGCAGTTGGAGAAATCCTTTCTATTCATGTTAACATGAAAGCCACTTGGATTCCATTGCTATAGTAATTATTTAGGTCAATATGATTAGTCTGTTATTGCCTGCTCACAAACGTTTCTTCAAACATTTCTTCATGAATATGTATGTTCGCTGTGGGTTAAACTATTTTTATAACATGTGGCAACGACGGGGTTAATTTAATGTTTATAATTACCTTTTTATAAACATTGATTGCTGTGTCATCTGTTGCCATTTAACCTTAAACAACTCGCCTTAGTTTGTAAGTACATACACGAGCCACCACAGAAAAGGTTTGATGGTTGATAAGGATATCGATATACGAAATGGCTATGTTCTATGAATGTTTTA
>JAXGGS010066654.1:0-14635 GCA_035585475.1 Armandia brevis | reverse complement strand
CCTGTTGCATTGAATTGGTAATCCTAAAAACGGTCTTCATATCCCGTTTGGCAAAGCATAAATAGCTACAATTGTATAAGATTGAAACATGTAATATTGAAGGTCACCTGAGGCAGATTGAAAGGGTTGGACACCTCTAAAATGGGCGTATAGCTATGTTGGCGGAATGGTGTAAACTCCCGGTCACCAGCTATTTATTACCTATGAAAGACGGACGAGAACATGGTACTTTGGTATGTTGGACATTGTAATGATTGATATTAGTCGCCTCGTACCCTAAGATACCCAAACATGGAGACATTGTGCGGCCGATTAGCTCCCATCAGGCCTAACTCATTCGTGTTCCCTCGCAAGTGTCGTTGTCAAATCATCCATTTACCGGAGCCTCAATAGATAAACTTCTGACACTCACATCAACCCGGCTGTGACTTGACCCCGAGACAGCTAAATGAGCGAAGTGGTAAATGCAGCCATCGTTTTTCTGGTGCTTTTTATTGTGCCCACGGGGGTGTAAACTGGTTTCTCTCCCCTTGGTACGCATCGCCTAACGTCGCAATCACTGGCTGGCTAGTGATTCCTATTACAGATAGCCATCTGAACGGAGACTGAAGATATACATCTAAATAATTAAATATGTGTTATTATAAACGCCAATGAATCGGTTTTGTAGCGTTTCGTATGAATGATGTGGCACTTCAATTTGAATGAAGAAAACCGCTGAAGCAGCGGACAAACAAAATAAATGATAAACCCAGATGCCCTATATTTCTTTAAATTCAGCGTTGTTTACGAAGGGTGAAAAGTTCCTACGGTACACAAAACATCGTTTCTACTTTTAGGCAGATTTGAATTTGAATTGGTGCTTGTTTTCTTATTAGAGGCGAATTCTATCGAACTGATTATTCGCGATAAGTACTATTTTAACACACAAGAGCCACACGCTGTAGCTGAGGGGCCTATTCTTTCGACCTGCAAAAAAGGTCTTGCGCAAGAAAAAAGGCCTTTGAAAGAATTGGCAGAAATCGCTCTCGGTTCTGAAAAATTCAAAGCGTTGTCAATAAAGCTTCTTCTGTTTGATGTTTTTTGCTGAGATACTCCGCTAAAGTGACGCTTGGAAGCTTGTGATTATCAACAACATTAAATCATCTCTCAAACAGACAGAAGTAACTTGTACAATCGTACAACCTGTAAAATTATTGTGTCGACCTTATGTTCGCATAGGAAACTGAAGATCCTGCTGTATACATAAATACAACTACAGAACATTCTTGCGTCCGAATAACGGAAATTCCTATAGTTATCTTTTAGAATTCATCGGGTTGTTCGTCGCACCTCTACGACACCATTCATACGTGACTTGCTACGTAAAATGTTGTATTGGAGAGGTCGAGTTAACAAGCTAACCTCGACTGTATAAAACTGGTGTCAACTTTTCCTATGTTCAACAGAATGTGACGGCAGGCACTTGTAGCCTTTCCAAAAACACACAACCCACGCCCAGCAAGTGTTGTTTACCGGAGGCTCCATCCTACGCGGGTTTTAAATCACCTGAATATTTAGACATACCTGCGCGCTCCTAAAACATAAAATAGGCCACGCAGCGAATTCAATCTGATACATTCTGAAATGTCTGATATTTGCTTTAATATTCATGAACTTCAAACGATGACAATTATGTAGGTTACTCACGACAAACATCAGGCAGAATTTTGTTTATGTTTATATCAGTTTCCAGTGTTTAATACTTTTTTCCAAGACTTAGTGTCTCATAGATTAAGTTTCTTATATGTGCAATAAAAATTTGTTTTATTTCCTTTCACTTCATCACCACCATTAATTTTACAGCGTATGCAGCTCCCAAGTCATCATCACGTAAAACAAAATCAAGAGCTCGTACAAAAGCATCAGGTTAGACATGTGTCTGTCGATATACATGTTTCTCTCAGTCATTGTTAGCTTTCCAAGTTAATCCTGAACCCTTTACTCTATTAATCCAGTGTGAATGCATAGCTTAATCCGTATGTGATTCCGAATTAACACATCTCTTACAGATCAGCATCAGCCATTCCGATTACTCAACAGATAATCAATCGTTTACACTTTCAGATATTAACTTTAATTAGCATGATTTAGAATTCTTTTTTTAGTTCTCTACTATTTTTTGTTATATGGCCTTCAATTTGATGATTTTTATTATGATTGTTTTTGATTCGCAATAGTTGCCAATATCTTCATAGAAGAATATTTTGCATGACAATTCAAGATTAATTAACTGAGCAGGCTTTGGTAGATCTATAGATAAGAACATTTTTGTGATATTATGATTATGTTAAGTTTTAATTATAACACCCCATTCCTTGAATTATATTCCATAAGAGTATAACACAAATGCCACACTTTTCCTAGGCCCACATATACATGTAGAAGAGCTAGAATAAGTGAAGGTATGCCAGTGATGTTTGAACAGATATACACGTAAATGTATGTGTTATGTCTGAATGTATCGATATAATTATCCTCGTGACAGAGTCACAATTTCTGTAGTATTAATTGATCTCTATTGTCGTCCTTAATGCTATGCCCAAAAAGAATGTATCTGTACATGTACATAGCTTTCTTATAACATCTCCTTCCACAATTCCCCGTGTGAACAGTCGTATGGGGTTGTATTGAATAATTCATTTGTTGAACTAGTTCCGAAATACTTTCCACTCTCATTTTCCAACTGCAACACGTGACGAATGTGCTTCCTGAAAAATAACATTTAATTCGTTAATTTTGTAAATGCTTTTAGCAAATCTTTTAGTAAATGATTTTCCGAACTTTACATTGCGCATGACCTAATAATAGTACTCGATATGCGAACTGAACCGTACACTACTCTTTGTCAAGTGCACAGTAGTTATCATGTCGACCTACTATGCAGCATATAGACACATGTTATCCCTATTAATATTATTTGAAACCGATGTCACATGGTTACGTTTTTGACTATTTCGCTTTGATAGCTTTAAATTGATGCACCCAAAATGCACCCATTAAATATCACAAAATCGGGCCCAATTAATCAGATTCTTGTATTGACATCAGTTTTATTCTTTTTACAGCCAATGGGTACGACGACCCCGATGCAGGTTTCGAGGACATGATGACGAAGACCACCACCTACAATGTTCGCGCTGAGACCGGATCTAGAAGCCGCGGACAGGTGAAAGGTGGTGGTGGCGGCGGCGGAGGTGGTGGCGCAGGTAGCAGCAGCAGGAGCGGTAAAACTGTAGAAACCAAGACTGAGTGGCACATAAACAAACTCCTGGCGGGGGCGCCACCAGACAGCATCAAACAGACGATCAACGTGGAGAGGGAGGAGGAGGAGATCATGGGGCCGCTTCCCGCCAACCACGCTGACGGCTCTTCTGCTGGACCCGACGGGCTACTCAACTTTGACACGGTGTCTGAGAAAGTCGACCTGGGCATGCTCGACGGCAAGGCCCAGGTCGCCGTTAAGGTGAGATGTGAACGGATTGTGCCCATCCGGGGCGTGGACGACATGTTCAAAAAGTCCTCAGTGATTGTGACCCGGCTGATCGAGATCGATCTGACAGCCACCGACGAGAGACGGCGTCTCTACGAGCATATTATGCGCAATCAAAACAGGCCTATGATCACTTCAGGCGACGGTGCTAAATCTAAATACAAGGGGAGCGGCGCTAAGCTCTCCACCAAGGAAACTTTCAAACTTTACAAGACCTTCATGGGTCTGGCTGAGGCTGACGAAGCCGGTCAGGGACAAACAGAGAGCCTTCAGATCGACAGGAACATAGACGAGCAGAGGAGGCCTGATCTACAATCTGCCGGCATGAACGGGCTTCCAGCGAACCTCGACGAGGACGAGTTCGACTTCCAGGGCGGTCGGGAGTTTGATCCCACCGAGTTGGAGCAGCAGATGGAGAACGATATACTCCCGGGCCAATCATCTAAAGTGCCCGAGCCCGATACAATCAGCTACATGTCTGCCGCCTCCTCTGTTCAAGATATCCTCTATTAAAGCATCGGTTGCCAAGGACAACGTCTTCTCCCCTTCCTCCTCCTCCTCCTACAGCATCCTTAACGCCGCACCAGCCGAAGTTCATTGGAAATGTTTCGTGAATGCAGAATCATTTAGTTTCGACTTTGCATGATTGATCAAGTCTTCGGCGACAGTCGGTTGAATACGATTTTTTACAATGTTGGAAAGTGAATTTCGAATTACGTTAATTATTCATCTCGTGGGGATTACCAAGTGTGTTTATATCGATTTTCTGTCACAGAGTCTTGCTGCGAAAGAGTCAGTCCCAAGGGAAATTATTCATATTAAAAACCAGGCATTGGTACAAAATAAACTGCGAAGAATATACGAACACATTTTGCCTCAGCTGATATAAAATATTGTCATATTATGCACGTAACGCTAGTAGCTGTGGTCGAGTACACAAGGTGCCTGAAAGGGTTTCGAATGCTCTGATGTCCGCACCAGGCATCGCATATATCTGCCATAAAGTAATGACAACTATGAGTACAGTAGGTACTTTTTTACGTCGAAAAAGTGCCTGATACTCTAAAGATGATTGCAATTGAAATTGCGACCAGTGCTTATATTTTGTAAAGTAATTAATGAACGAGTATGATATATCAAATACGAATGACCTTGTAAAATGAGAAATGTAATTTCATGTGTCTAGTATATTTTAGATTGTCAGCAAATCCCCCTGCTTTCTAACCTTTAGATGGCGTGATACATGAGTTTATAATGCACAAACACATTCATTTAGGTGTGAATATACCATAATATTGCCAGTGTATGTTCTGCAATTTAATGGGTAACAGAAAACCATTAATTAACCCTATTATACACATCATGTTTTATTTAATCATAGTATATATACGTACATGTATGTTATTATTTGTATTTGAGTTTGTTTATTTCTGACGTTATGATTAATAATAATGATGTCCTTATAATTGAGATGTGGATGAGGGTAGCGGAGCTGCTGCTACGATCGTGATTGTAGACTTATGGTGCTGTGTATAGAAGAATGTGCAACAAGTTATAGGATCGTCTACGTATTTATGAGAGAGTGTCGATGACTAATGAATATATCGTGACCTGTATATATGAATTGTACACTTTGTTTCATTGGCACTATGTTTTGCTATACACCGAGCGAATTATATGCTAGTATGTTCATCATATATTTGATAATTAATGACAAGGCCTGATAATGATGCCCCAACCTTTTTTTTCTTAAACTTTATCAGAGAGAATACGTTTAAATAGCGGCAGTGCCATATGTACGTCTGTTATTCATTACATTTATGCATTACAGGAAAAAAATGTGTAAGTGTATTTTGTTTTTAATCATTTAGCACTCTTGCATATGTACATGAAATTGTCAACCAAGGGGCGTTTGTTGTGTACTACTAACAAGACTTGATGACTGCGGTTGCCACTACTATCTTAAGAGAGCAACCAAGTCCATATAGCTAGACTAGAGCGCAGGTTCACACTAAAAGCTAATGTTGAGTATTAATTAACATCATGTGAATATCGGGAACAATCTTCACGAAAAATCAAACATTGATTTGAAAACATCATCTCCATAATAATTCAAGTGCATACAGAATGTATTATATTGATATTGCATCTACAGAAGGCTTGATCTAACAGAGATTTATCATTTGCAATTGAATATAACACATGCTTTGTATATCGAAATAAATAAAATTAACAATAAAATATGTTTGTGTTGTTTTTGACTTTATGTCGAATTTGATTAATTATTTTTTTGGAAAATGAGAGCATCAGACCTGTTCGTCACCTTTAAAAATATTAATTTATCACAAATCAATTCAGCTTCAATTTATAAACATGTTTATTCACCACCGAACTTGGCCAATACCATGTACATGGGTTAACGAATGTACATGGTACATGTGCGTGAATAGTGGGTGAAAAATGACGTTCACCTATAAGAGGAATTAAGATAATCATATGCATATGTCTACATTGAGACTAAATATCTAATCTGGCCCGTTAGCAGGATGTTGAATAACCAATCTATATTTGATACAGATCTTAATGTCACGAATAAGACCATACAAGGTTCCATTGGCTGAAGTGCATGGTAGAAAATCCGCAGGAAAATTGATCTAAAGTCACATGCAACAACCATGAGGACACTTTGTAATATATATTAGTAAGTAGAAATTCATAGAATGAGAGCTAGCGAAAGAACATTCAAAGCGTCCTTGGTGTCATAACCATGCACTTAAATACGCGACAATCACCTTTACTCCTATTTTATAACACAACCACTGAACTACAGATTAAACCATCATTGGCAATGTCAGTGTCGGACGTCGATAGTGAAACCTGAAGTCAAGTGATAATTGTAAATGTGTAGAGCAAAATGGGAAGTTGCTTTTTAATTGTTACCTTTCATCATAATTGTGACTATGCTTACTCCGAAGATCAAAATAATGCACATAGTAATACATAACTTGTTTAATCAAATTCGCGTCCTTGTATAAACATTGGGCTTGTTGAGCGAATTATTTGTTGTTTGATGTAGTACACTGCCGCGATATCTTTGAACCGAATGAAAAATATTACAAACATCGATCTTAAAATAACATTTCTCATTTCTACACCTAGTTTTTTCCTAAAACTTCCGGGATCCTTCACATTGAGGCAGCGATGATATGCACGCCTATGAATAGTTACTTAGTGCGTGGTTTTGCACGAAACCAAGTAGCCCATAATCAAGGTGAAGGCTGAGTGAATAATATTTTTGAGTCATGAGGGCATATGACTAGAATTGTGATTATTCTATCTATTATAATTAATTTTGTATGTCTATCGTAGCAGTCCAATGTCCTAATATAGTTTACAAGGAAAGTATACGAACAATGAATAACAATGTGATGATAAATTATTTTATTTCAGCAGAAACAGTCAATTCCTTATTCTATAGAGGGCATTTAACGCAAGAATAGGCAAGGCAATATGTATGTATCACTATACGCTTTTCACGGCTTTGTTAAGATTCTTTATACAGAACTATACAGAATTAAATATATATTGATGTATCAACTAGTTTCATTTCTTCTTTCTTTGATGAACACTTTTAAAAACATTGTGTCATTCTTAATATAAGTTCGTCGTCTATCAGTTAACTTAGGATGAGATACAAATTCTGGACATCCAAAGCCAGGATTCATAGAGTTTGTTGGGCACTGGAAGGAGGAACTGTTAGGATCAGGACGGAAAGCGTCCAAATGATGCTCTTTCTTCCTCTCATTACCTTGATCAATGAGCTGATAAACCACCATGTTGGCTGTAAACGGCCAAGTTAAGATAGGATCGTAATCCCCCTTCAGCATCACAAAATACATGGATATATGGGTACCTCTGCCACTGCCATCTCCGTTAGGATACATCTTAACGCACATCTTGTAACCATAGGGACTGGTATGAAAGGGCGGAGAGATGATAGATGTGACACGCCCATTTTTAGCATCTTCTAGCTTCTTTGAGAACTCTGGTATTCTCCATATTAATGTTCCGTCGTACGATCTCGCCTCCATCTCCCTCATCTGCTGCTCTTGCTGCTGCAGCCTCAGGTTTTTCAAAAGTAGGTCGCGTTCTAGGGTAGTTAATCTGTCTTGCATCGCGTGCATCGATTCATCACATTGCTGATGGGTTAAAGAGTCGCTATTCCTGGCGGTTTCATTAGAGAGGACAGCCACGACATTCTGGTTCAGTTCTACCGCTTTCTCCAGGGCTTTCAGCTTATTCTCCACCCTTTTCATCCGGGAGGATGTAGGAGAGTTCGATCCATTGCTGCTGGAGTCGGACTCTCTTCTGGTAGGAATTTGTGTATTCTCAAGTTTACTTATGCAGGTATCCACTCGTGACTCAAGCTGCATAACTTTTTGCTCGTCGGCTACAGACTTTTCTCGTAAATTTTCGACTTCGTTGAGAACATACTTGAAATGTTTATCCTGATGCTGAGTATTGTGCTCTGTCAGTAAACTACGCAGAACGATCTGTTGGCAGCCATAAGGGCAGATGATGTGGGTGCAGTCTCCATGTTCGGGATGCTGGTGGTTGGGGAGAATGTCCCTGGCAACCATGGCGCCGCAGCAATCACATTTCGTTGGTACTTTGGGACAGGTCCTCTCGTGTGTGTCAACTTCTACCACTAAAATCTGATCGGAGCAATGCTGACATTCTGTCGATCGTAATCTGCAATGATTGATTTGATGATCCTCAAAGTTGAGTTTTGGAAATGTTTCATCACATGCGCATCTCACGGGGATAAAATCACAGTCAGCAGCATGTCGATCATAGTTGATGAAATTATCTGCCCATTCGCATCCTTCGTGGACACAAATTGAGTCTAATTTAGCGATCTCCCTCGTGATTGCTCTATCCGGAAAACTTTCTTCCTTCTTCAGCACACAGTCTGGTTCGTTTTCTTGCGAGCAGGTCGGACAAACTTTCTGTTCGTCCGACTCGAATAACTCCGTCAGGCAGACGGAACAGAATCTATGTCCGCAGTACGTCTGCTGGGGATCACGGAGCACGTGCTTACACTCCTGGCATAAGAATTTACTGTCCACCTTCCCCTTAAAAATGTTCAGCTCATAACCTGATGTCGCAGATCGGGAAGTGTCTTCGGCCATTTTGTTACCAACGATGATCTTCGCTACGATACTAGTGGCCTGTGCTTGAGTTCACTTTTTTCAAACAGGAAGGCGCACAACGTCCAGTAAGTCACACCATAAAACGTCAAATAATTCGTATTTTCAGTGGTCAGTCTTGGAATCGTCAGAGTGGCCTACAAAGTAAACAAAATTTCATTATCATTGGAATCCTGTATGTTTCGTCAACACTGAACGATCTGGAAATTTTGCTGTGACGTTTGTCTGGGAGTTTGTCCTAATTTGCAATCGTGTGATTGGCTTAACCACGTGAATAACCAGGACATTGAATCAACCTTCACCTTGAGGTCACCTCAGCGGTGGTTGTGGTTATAACCATATGTACACTACTTCATACTGGAGGTGTCATCTTTCAGCGGAAGTTTCTTAAATTTCATTTACAGGTGAAAACACAAAAAGGGAAGGCGAGGGAAGGCGGCGTCCTCCGTGTATTGTGCTTTTAGAGTAGTTATAGACCCCCGATCCTACCGAAGACACATCATATAGTGTTTAGAAACTTGCGTAGCACGTGTAGGTATCAAAAGTAGACTAAAATAGATTGTATACAGGCCTAGACTCTCCCGTTTTACCCAGGGTTTTTTCTTGAGATGATGTTGGAGGTGCATCATACTCACACTGATTGACATTTCACAAATCTTCATATATCATATCTTTCATTAATTTACATACCTTCCTCTGATCGTGAACTTTGGATATAATTCACGTGCATGTAAATCAACCCATTCCGGGATACGTGTACAAAGTTATATAATAGTAGCTTTAAGGTTAAAATTAAATTGTGATGGACATAATTATTATTGAATAGATTTCACCACTGACTCCTAAGATTCTAAGATTTTTTTCTGTTAAGTTAGCAGTATTGTAATTAAATCAAATGTTATCTTAAAAATCTACATATTTTAGAGTATGCAAACGGTAAGTGTTTTTTTATCGCAGACTGATGAGATGTAGATGCACCTTAAATATGTCATGGCTCGCTCCCTACCTGAGATTCAGGGTCTACCACTCAACCCTCACTGTGTTCGTCGCCACCTCCTTGTTGATGTGTGACACCAGTATCAGACAACACCTGGTTAAACGAGAAAATGCGACGGAAGTTGTTAAAGCCCTTGGTTACTTTGTTCTCTTGACCTTCAGCGTGGTTATGTACCACCTGATCTGTAACATGGACCCTGGTTATGTGACCCCTGACATGGTCCAAGGAGAGACAGGTCAGTTAGTCCACATATTTGGGTAGTAACATCAGTTTTAACCTCTTTGTTTGCATGGTATTTTTTTGCCTTTATCATTAGTATGATAATTAAGAATCTATGCAAATATCATTACGCCAGTTGGTCGTTGCACGATTTTATTCATACAACTATACATTACTGAATTTCAGGCAGTTATTCTGATGGACTGGGAGCTGATGGTCATGTTAAATTGCGAAGATGTGGTTTCTGTGATCTAGGTAAGTCATCGATAGTCGCAGCTTCCGATGAAACAGAGATGCATTTCTTAAGTGGGTTGACAAATTAAAAAAATTATTTGGCTAAGCTCACAACATCTCAAATCCATATAGAATTATTTCCAGTTTTAACAAAATTTAAATATATTTTCAGTTCAGCCTCTTCGATCTCGTCACTGTGAAGAATGTAAGCGCTGCGTAAGAAAATTTGACCATCACTGTCCTTGGTTTGAGACCTGTATCGGCGAGAGAAACCACAAATACTTTTTGCTCTACCTTGTGCTCAAGTCTTTTGTCATTATCTGGACCCTACGTATTGTACTTACCTCATTCCACTCAGCAGGTGATTGGTCAAGCTGGTTTCACACCAATGCCTTTATGCTAATTGACTCTGTGATACTCTTCCTCTCTGTGTTCTCGGTGATGGGCCTGGCGCTCATTCACACATACGTCGCCATAGTCAACCAAACCACGTGGGAAATGGTTTCGAGGATGCGGATCTCCTACTTGAAGGACCTTGACATAGAGGAAAACCCATTCCATCGTGGATATTTCAAGAATGCATATTACTTCCTATGCAACAACGTTGTTCGGCGATGGGAGATGATTTACAATAAGCGACTCTTGCAAAGTGCCTGAGAGCGTATTTTCTAGTTCTTTAAGAACAGACTCGGACAATTTCAAACAAATGTGTCAATGAATTAATTCGTGATCTTGTATACTTATCAAACAACATCTTCTTCATACGGGTCGCTTTATTATACATGTATTGTAAACTTCTAGTTTATATTTCCTACTTAATCATTCTACTTTATATTCAATAATATTCAATAAAAAAAAATCGATCATATTGGTTAGCGTTTGCGGCTTGTTTAGATCACGGGGACTTAGTCGAAAGAATGTTTTAAGCATGACACAAGTAGTTTGATACTACTTTCAGGCAACTACTTGCGAGAAATAAGTTGGCCCATCAAACTACTCCAGTAATTTTGATCAGCATGTCTGCACAACACTTGCCCAAATTTACGCGATTTTATATGTAAGTATCGCGCTGTAGTCATGAAAAGTATCATTATTGTCATAATTAATATTCATAGATTTGGAGGGTATTCATCTATCGGCCAGAAACGGTTTTAATGTTGACGAATCATGCAAGAATACATATGACCTCTCAAATGATGATCGATAATAGAAGTAATATTGAAGGACATACATGTATTCATTTGATCATTTGATACGATGTTTACGTTTGATGAATGTTGGTTTGTTTAAGTTCGCATTAAGCAATAAGCGCTTTGAAATAATCTACTTTTATCCTTCTTTCAGCCCACTATGGAGGAGACCTATACCTCCATATCCCCTTTGGTACAAAGGAAATCCCCAACTTAAAATATATATGCCACTGTTTTGGATGAAGCTAGTAAAATCCCCAGACAATGTCCCTAACTGTTTTCAAAAGTTCGAAGTGCATCCACAGTAAGTCCTTTTATTTCCGAATTTAGACAATGAAATTAATATTTTAGTACTGTATACATGTATATGCAGATGCTATATTTATGTACAATCGATCGACATTTGAACTTACTTGAATAACTTGATGTATATGCACGTTAGTCTTCTATTAGCCCACTGTGACTAGACCTGATTGTCGGCACACACGGTTGTTTATCCGATTTCCCATCATAATTTTCACAACATACATATGACAATTGTACACAATGGATTATATTATTTTTAGACACACATGCAACATTCATTGCCTGGCCGTTGTACCCATATTTCGCGAAATTGTAATAGATTAACTGCAAAACTTTATAATGTTTAGTACTTTTAGCTAGATACAAAAATGTATTTACAATCCTTCATATATTGTCTAGGATGACCCAATATGATGTTAAGAACTACCTTGAAAAAATATATGACGTCAGAGTCAACTCTGTGAGAACAGAGCTTATTAAAGGTGAGACACCATATCCAATATGGCTATATAACACGCAAATGTTCACGCATGTTCAAAAAATATAAATACATGTACCGGCACTTTTGGTGAGTCATGATTATGACCGCGCTCATTGTATCCCGGAAAGTTGACACATTATATTTATATTTGTCGTTTTTAAGCCAATTTATGTAAATTATGTGTTATGTTCGTATTCGAAACCATTTAGAGATCTATCACATACCCCCATCTTTGATAAAAGTGTGATAGAGCTAAACAATGTTGGTTTCATATTTAGGCGAAACGAGGACGGATTTTTACGACTATAACAAGGATATCGATCCGTATCCAGCCTCGCGATTTGCACACGTGACCGTGGTATGTAAATATTTCATGAATTCGTGAATAGAAAAAATGTTTGTGGTTAACTTGTTAACTTTATTTTTACAATGCCAATGAGTATGTTTACCCTCAAACAAGCAATACACATCTTACAAACAAATGTTTCATTTAAAATAAGCTTTGACTCTGGCTATATCTAATTAATTGCACGGACGATTTCACTCGTCATTATATTTGAAAGTACATGTATAGTGCGAATAGTTTCATTCGGAGTTCGTAAATTGTATTTCCAGGCGGAAGGTGAGGCATTTGAATTTCCTGACTTATTCGCGGTAAACACGCCAGAACACGAGGAAGCTTCAAAAGACTACGATACACTCACAGCAGATTTCAACAATAAGAGGCACGAGACGTGGAATAAAGAAGACGTGCCGGATTTTTTTCGATAACATTATCATAATAACTCCGATTGTACAACAAATGGGATTTCAAAAGTTTTATTGACTCGTTACACTACATGGAAATACGACAGCTCTAACCTGGTGAAATATTACATGGACGTTCTTGTGAGTGTTTTAAGTGGTGTGTGTACATAAGTACTGATTTATAGACATGGTAACTTGAATTATTAAACAAAAGATGCAAAATACATGTATATTGAATAAATTGTTTACAAATATGAAGAGCATTGTTGCTATATCGTATCCACTTGCCAGAAGTGTATTTTTTTATCCCCACCAACCACCAGCATCGGTAAATGAAGATGCCAACTCACTCCATTAGACAGCATCAGTTCTTGGTTTAATGGAACCTGAGAACAGATTAAAACAAATGACGATTCGGCACCAAAATCAAGCAAACAATTCATAACAAGCCAAATTCAATACATTCAGATGAGAACAGCTGTAATTGTGCGAAATTTCAACATACCAAATTAATGCTCATCACATATATTTACATTAAAATCGCGCTAATAAAGCATTTAAATACACAAAATGCTATTGCGCGTGCATGATATGTTCCGGAGTTGGGGGGTCATATACTTGCCCATGAAAGCATGCCCCGATTTCTGATGCATAAACTAACGCAATGTGAGCAAATAAAATCCCCTTGATAACTAAATAAATAATACATATACATGTATTCCACTTACTTGATTCGACTTGACATTAAGCACTTTAATCTGAGACCCTGGTCTCCCAGTCGTGGCCAACAAATGATCATGAGAGCGACTCCATCTCACACACTTTCCACCTTGTGTGTGCGCCGATTTATTCTCCAGGGGCAAACTGAAACGATCATTCGTCAGATTGTATACAAGCGTTTAATCACGAAGACTAATGTACGTGTATACCATAACAAAAATGCAAATACATGTGCATGTCGTTGATTCCAATAGCTCTGACATCTATGTTGTATTGATTTAAGGGAGTTTAGTATTAAATACAAAAACACGATGTATTTGCAGTTGAATAAAGTCGGACCTTGATCGAGATGTGTCGAAGATAAAACAGTCTGTTCCAACTACTGCTGATATCTGGAGGGGATTCAGACGACACCAGTCGGCTGATAACAATGGCGCCTGTCCACACTCTAGAGACATGATCGCTTCACTTGTTTGAACGTTGTAGAATCGTATGATTCCTCTTTTTTCAGCTACCATGATCTATGAAGGAGGGGAAATTCAAGCATAGCTAAAAAAAACAAGCTTAATTTGTTATGTATGCTATTCACCTATGTGACTTTAGCTAAGTTTATGTTAGATTCCATTCAAATTAAATCGATTAACCGACATTTGCAAAAGAGTGTGAGATTGGTCTTTAATCGAAATTTTTTGTTTCTTTTACCTTTCCAGTCTCTTCTGAATGCCAGCATACTGAAACACCAGGGGAACGAAGAGGCAGGCAAGCCAATTTGGTGCCATCCGTCCCCCATATGCAGCATGTGTTGTCGTCACCAACACTTGCAACTTGTTCACCCTTGTCAGGATTAAAACAGATATCATTCACATAATCCCCATGTTCTCCAATCACCTGAAAAGATGAATTAGATGAATGGCAATTGTTAATAGTCTTTATTTTGATAATTGTATCTTTGATATTACGTCCTAGAATAAAATGGTGTTGATAACTACACAAACCTTG
>JAXGGS010066653.1:72886-114548 GCA_035585475.1 Armandia brevis | reverse complement strand
TACCGTCTACCCCGCCTAGCGCCGTATGACCGGCGGCTTGTGATTGGCCGATTGATAATTATAGATAAGGTCATGACATAAGGTCGAGTGGATAGCGATTGGTCGGGTATCCTCTGGACCTATATGGTTTAGCCAATCGCTATCCACTCTTCGCTGTCCACTTATACATTCCATAATGCTTGCCCAAGATAATGTAAGCACCTTAGATTCGCAGCCTGGTGATTGGGGATTGTTCTCATCGATAAACAGAACCACTTGACCACGGGGTGTAGGATTCCGACTCAATTGGTGCTTATGTACATATGCACACGCATGCTTTCGCATTAAATATTAAACAATTGTTTCCGCAGTGAAAATATCGCGGCGAGTAATTTCATCATTGGGCACCCTAAAATGAGCTCAAATTGGCAATCAGTAATTTTTTGGTCGTTGGAGTGGAAATTGAGGTGAAACTTAACTATGCTCATCAGCATGGCAACTCGCGGCATTAGAGTCCATGATGAAGATAGCAGGATGTAAGCTATTCTAGCTAACAATGTCATAAATATCACCCAGCCAATTAGGGGTGTTAGTCACTTGACACCGAGTTTATCTATGATTTCCCTATAAGACGGGATAACACTGTACAACTTCCACCGGCCATCTGTAACTCTCCGGCGAGGGAGGGGCGGCCCTAGTACATCATCATCAGCATTATGTCTGGGGATTACGCGGTACACGGGTAAACGAGCAGGGCCGGGCGAGCATCATCAGTGAGCAGACCTCCGCGCGCCCACACCGGGGCCGGGGCAAGCCGGCAAATTGTCCAAACTGCCAGTGATGACAGAAAAAAAGATGGCATTTTCTAACAGCGCTGTCGGAACGCACGGTCCAATACGGTAAGGAAGATGGTGCTTGCCATCAGGACAGGAACCGGGCTGACAGTAAAATTTCCTGGTGTACAGAGCGGGAGGATCGGTGATGGGTGGCAGGTGGAGTGGGAGCAGCGCGTATTACCTACCTTATCATTGTCTCGCTCTCTGCTCCGCTCGTGTACGTCGTCGTGTCGCCTCTTTTTGCTCTCGCTATTCACTTCGGGTGAGCGGCTTCGACTTCTGTCGTATTTGGATCTGTCTGGTGAAGCTGAGCTTCTCTGCAAATAAAAAAAGAAACAATCTATCATGGCATGTCAATAAAAAACTAAATGGCATTCGCTTATTACTTTAGCACCGACGAAGGACGGTTTCTGAGAACTGTTTATTTGGGTTTTAATTTTTGTTTGTTTTGAGTGTGCACGGTTTCTAAAGAGCAGAGTTCTTGTTACACGGCGGTCTGGATACGAATAAGAACTGCTAGCTGATCAAAGATTCACGGTTTGACCCTAGGTGGCAGCACGGGGCAGTGGTGTGGACCACTGGGATCACGCTGACACCGCATAACGTAGGGAGGTGAGCGGGCGGAGAGTGTGCTCCGGAGAGCAGGGAGGCCGATAATCCATCCAATTACTTTTCCATTAGTTATACATGTGTGATCAGACATAATGGCCTCTGAGCTATTGGGAATGGTGGATGGCCTGACAAGACTGCAGAATCTATCACTTTTTCTCCCTCTCGGTTATCACCCGTTCGTCCTTCTCATGCTTTATTCTTGTCGATGTCTGTTAGCCTGGGAGCACGGCGCGCGGCGAGCTCTGTCCATGCCCCGCTAAAAAATGTGTGCGCTGTGACAGCCTGATATTCCTGTGCAAATGTTTTTACTGCAAACACTTCTTTCTTTGCGGGCAAAACTTTGCATAGCCTGTCGTTGACAGAGCAAATGGCACAATGGACCTCTCTCCATAATAGAATTAAACCTTGGATAAACAGACGCACCGATAGAAAACATGAGTTACTGAGCGCATTCAATATTTGGCGAGGGGCTTATCATGGATCCCCTGACTAGGCAAACAGGCATGAATACAGCGGCCCATAGACAAACAGGCAAACTATCACACTCAAAAACCCCTAAATCAAACACAACCTTTGCAAATTCCTGCCATTATGGGCTCTCCCGCGCTCTGCAGTGACTGCTGATTACACTTCAGGATATTCATGATTGCGGGCGCACACCTGCCACAGTCTATCAATACATTATGTGCGGAGAACACTTCTGCCGATAATTACCTCAGGCGATTACTGACATCTCCTACAAGCAGCCACTTTCTCCTCTCATCCGCGAGTAACAACCGAGCGGAGCAGCACTCCTCACCTCACCGCCACCGCCGAGAGCAGTATACCGAGAGTGTGCGAGTACAGAGCAATGTTAGGTGGATATATCAACAATACAAAGCGTAATCCCTCCCGTGTCTTTGTCAGGCGGCTCGAGCCAGCCAGTTTTTACCCTACTTCCTGCTCAATGCTACGTTAATATTGACAGTGTGTAATTCCTGGTCTGGTAAAACCAGGCATGCCCCTTACACTTGTCAACAGCTCAATGGAGATCAATGCCAATCTGCTGTGTGACAAGCTAACTCCTTGTTTTACATGGCAAGTGGTATCGTTGTTCGCCAGCGACAAGCTTAGACTCAAGCCTCGATCTTCTAACAGATTCTGTCAACCAGCGTTTTACAGTTTACCATTAGAACGCCTGGGAGTTGAGTCTGTTGAGGGCTGACATGCCCTTTGGTTACATGGCGGCTGCTGCGGAGGCTGGGCCACGAGCCAAGAGAAGCTTCTTTATTTATCTCTCCTTGGGGAGGCTACCTCCAGAGGTGGCTACTTCTGACTATCATACCATCACGCCATCATCCTGCCAGCCAGAGCTCACCAGAAATATGATTGAAAAGGTTATTTTCTGTTTCATTTTAACTGGGCCCTTGGGTCTCTGGCGCTGTTCAATCAAAGTCAGAGAGGGGCGCTTCTTCTTGTATTAACTATCTGTTTCTGCGAGGGATTACCATAAATTCTCTACACCCAAGGGACCAGACAGGCTGTCATGTGGGTAGTCTACAAGCAATTGCTGGGCAGAATTAGACAAAAACTGGGCGGGCTCATCAGGCAAGGCAAGATGGAAGGGATGCCTGCGAAGTACCGTGCTGCTTTTTGCATGTAATATTTTATGATGTAGATTGATAACGCTGGAAAACACTGGCATGTCTTCCTTAAAGCCACTTTCCACTCAAGGGCACACCGACGGCAAGTAATTTGTGTACAACAAAGAAGTGCAAATCCGCTTCAAGGATGAATAAATTGACAACTCCCACTATTGACTCCTCCATCTCCAAATGCAATGAAATAGCAATTTTCCTCGCCAGCTCAGCCTGATTTTTCCACCACAATATCAAGGGCATGCCGCCTATTTTTCATCATGACCTCTAGAAATTTGCACTCGGAGCTTGCTCTCCATGGGCAAATGTTGAATCTTTGCCTCTTAGCACAACAGTAAAAGCTAAGTGTGTTTGCCTTTGCAACAAACATGGGTCGGTGAGCAAATACGGCGACAATTCTCGGTTAATTCTCATCAAAGTCGCGGGTCAATATAACTGCAGAGGTGGTAATGCGCAGCTGCATTCAAATATGTTGTTCTTGAATTACACGCCATTCATATCGGGCGTGTTTACCATTACCATCAGGCGCGTGTTTACATATGTGGCTGACAGGGCGCGCAGACAGGAGCTTGGCATTCCAGGTGTGTGCCCACACCGTCTACAATGACTTCTAAGTCGGCACGAATATCCCCGCAAATGCTCCCCTGAATAATTCATTAATTGAAGCAGCCACGAGGCGCTTAGGAAGCATTGATGTAGACAGTAACCTTTAGCTAGCCTCCCTTTCCGATGTTAAAACCGAGGGATCAGCGAGAACAAATCAATTGGTGGCTGGTGAGTAAGAAGCAGCGATCACGGTGATATTATATAGTTTTACCATCCCCTGAGACTTGTGGCCTAGAATAACTCTCATCCTCACCACCATACAGGCACGTACGGCTGATGCTTAAGAGATTCACCGATACTAATCGATTTCAAAAATCTATAAATTAGAGATAAATCGCGGCGTAAGTTAACCGCATATTCACGCACTATCGCCTGCGTAAGCCTGGGCGGCGGTGGTAATCAAAGTGAAGGATGATTGCGGTGATGGCTGGCGAGAATTCCTGACGGGCTAAGCACTCCACAAATACGAGGCTACCTGCACGAACCCGATTTGTGTGTCAATGTCTCAACACCAATCTTACAGCTCGCATTCAACAAATATGGGAGATAAATTTGCGCCTGTCTTATCTCGGGCAAGGATGGCCATGCGTGGCAGCTGCGGTATTGCCGGTCGGGCTGGGAACCTGAGACTTTACACAAACAACAATACCCCTTCTACAGTATTTGATCAGCAAACGCAAATCGTTTGGCCTGACCCTACAAGTTGGACATTTGAGCGTGCTCTTCAAGTGCTTACAATCTACTTGTCTAGATTAAATATGGACTTAGCAAACAGGACGGAAGAGGAGTTATCAGCCATACTAATCCTCTATTTGTATTATATCACACTTTTTGTGCTCCTCGCGGTCGATTAGATATGAGCTGATAGAAGAAGATTTGCCGAAAGTTTTCCTAGTCACTTTTATCCAAGCTTCCAGTCTCCTTGTCTTTCTGAACCTGTAATTTATTTACCGGAGAAATTGAAAGCGGATAATACCTAAGCGGATTCGGGTAATTTGTAATGGTATTTGGCTCGCCGCGAACAATGGAGGGACGCTGAAGGAAATGGAGGAAGCCCTGAAGGTCGCTATGTAAAAACGGTCATGATGCAGGTACAACGGGGGGTGTTAAGTTTGAACTTGTTCAAATACTCCCTAATCACAGACACGATCACGCCGACCTAGACTTCACAATCGCCCCTAGGTGTCAGCACTTGATTACAGTGCTCCGTGCTTTCTGTTTACAGTCGGAGCTACTGTTACACACTCGTCTGCAAGCTACAAGTCACAAGACTGCACTTGAGCCACATCTGTGATGTATCGTTAACAGTGAATATGCTGATGGCACTTTTAGTATTTCATATCCAATAACAAAGAAGACAATACATCTGCAAATATTACAGATAAAAATCAGTTGATAGGTGGGAGAACTGACAATAACTATAAAAAGCAACCACCCAAACGCTATTTTACAACTGACAATGCTGTGATGTTTTCGGGATGTGTTTTTTATCATTCCGTTTAATGAACACAATTACGTGCTAAAGGGCGTGAGCTGAAATGGCAATCACGAATAAAGTGACCAGAGGAAAGTTAAAAAGGCCAGTAAAAAGTGATTAAGTGAATTCATGGTTACAGGAGCCTGAACAGGTCATGCATATTTGATGTCGACCATCTCCCTGCGCTCCCTGCACTCTTAAAAAGCCAGCTGCCCGAGGCAATGATATTAAGAACCAGGAGAAAAACACTTACACAAAAGCATTTACAAGTAGTTTCCACGTAAAGTAGATTCTCTTGTCGGCGGGTGAATGTGAGAAATGTTACCCCTGCCGGGTGTAGCGGGCTGTTGGCCACATTCACGCTCACTCGCCTGTGACCAAGTACCACTACCAATTAAGGGGTGCGTTTTCACATCAGACAACTTGTAGCAGCTCTACTTGAAAATGACCCCCAACAACAGCAATTACTTGCCGGGCTCCACTTTTCAAATGGCACGATAATTATCGGCGGGTTGGCGAGTCGACACACTTGAACCAGCACCTCTGAATGGGACAGCGTAGTTTAACGCTCGAGTGCCGCCATTGCGTGGCTGCGTTTACATTCTACCGATTAGTAACCAATGGGCGAGTCGGTGCTTCTCTATCGCCTCGCTGTTAATATATTGCTTGCTGAACACACAGGAGCAGAATGTACTTTGTAAACAAGATATAAAGAACACGGTGGATTTATATCCACACTCCGTTGTTTGTTGTTAAGCTGATGACAGCTCAGCCATCTCGCTGCCTCCCTCCACCCTCTCCTCATCTCCATCCTTATCCACTTCCTCATCCTTATCCTAATCCCGCGCTCGATCCCCCATACTTTATGCGCGCTGCAATTGTTATGCAAAGGCCCTCGGAGTTGACACTAAAAGCCTCAAAAATTAAATCTGGAGGAGATTATGGATCGATTGCGCTCGCTTTTGACATTTCCGCCTCGTGGTGCCAGCGAGCGGTCCCTAAACAGTTTAGTGCCAAATGCATCCTCGAGCATCGAACGCCATAGAATTATTCTATCCGACTGGCCGCCAATAACAAGGTGGATAATAACCTAATAATACTAAGAATAATAACATGGCTGAACAATGGTGCAATATCAGATTTCGCAGTGACAAAGGCCTTCCTGTTGTATTGTGCCGGCTGCCGCACACCCCGAGATATTAGATTGGTGCCCCCATCTTATGACTGGCTACGATAATTGCCTCTAAATAGTTTACCTTGCATCGACAGAGCAAAGGCACAATGCCGAGTCAGATTTTATGGAGGATTATTAACCATTATGCAGATTATAGGCCCTCGATGTAATTCCCCGATGGTTAATCTCGGAATATGCACACAACACCTAAAGCCATTGAAGTGGGGTGGGCGTATGAATGGCGCAATCCACGGGAGCTGATTTAGCGCGAGGACCAGCGCAGAGTTAAACGCGAAATCTTCTCAAGGTGTGTGACGTGCCGACATGCCCGGTCAGGATTTCTCACACTCGGGAGACGCGGCTCGTAAGCAGCTCCCAATGTCAGCTTATCCGGCCTAGAGCAGTGACCGTTGAAAGAGGAATGAATTATCCGAGGCGATAATACAAATAACATGTGATAGGTTTTACGGAAAACACACAAAAAGCAGTCCTGCAAATAAACACGGCTTAAAGAAGCACTCGAGAGTGCGAGATTAGTTCCGGGCCAGCGACCAATACAAATGCGGCTTTGTCAGCGAGGATACAGACCCGGTTTGTAATACGCAGGACAAACAGGTACTTGATTGGCCCCGTGCATGATTGGACTCCGGCCATTGTCATCAGCAAACAGCAGCCGCTCTTCAGGCAGGACAAGGACTGGCCAGCAGGGGTGGGAGCAGACGGCAGCTTCAGCAGGCTGCCCAAAAGGCGGGAAAATCAAGGGAGAGACGAATATGTCGTCTGCCGCGATCAGACATGCCCCAGGGGAGGAGGTTTCTGACAAGTTCCCATACACCTAACCACAGAAGCTAAGACGGAAGCGACATACAATAGTCTCCTCTGCTAACACCCGGCCTCGTGTGAATGGAGGAATAATGGATGAGAAGCCGGCCAACAGTCAACGTAAACACTTATTTACCCGGGCGTGTTTACATACTCACTTAATAGAAATTATGCAGGCTAATTCCCCAATGTTAACATAATCGTCGCCCTCTACTGCTCAAGCATGCACCGAACACAAAGCGTCACTTAAAGCCTCTGAAATTACCTGATGACAATCAACAAAATCTAAGTGACCCGTGGCCTTAAGCCATAAGCCCAACATTAGCAGATTAGTCACATGTAAGAATTTTTGCAATTGATTAGTGACAAATCTCAATTGAAACATAATCACACGCTGCTGACATTTCAATGCGTACGTTTCAGTTAGAACTCATTCGCCGCAATCAATTTAAACATCCATAATTTACAACTTATACAACATTTAGCGAGTACATGCCACATACAAGAGGCTCGGTTTACAATGGCTGGCAACTGCCAGAGCAGAATATAATCCCTATGCAAATGTTTCCGAGTAAGCTGAACACGGTTTCTGCTAGCTCATTTCCGTCAAATCCAATAAAATGTGAGTGAGTGATCACGGACGAAACCACCTGCCATCAAAGAGTAGACTTGTATTGACCACCTGGCTCCCCCCAACTAACAGTATATGGGCACAACAGGACCATTACGCCTTCTCCTATTAAAACACAGAACAATGGCACCTCGGAGGCTAATACCATAATACCCCAATTTTAGGTAATTGCTCGCCGAGCTAACCGAGAGACAGTTTTCAAATCTTCCCACCAGCTATTAAGTTCGTTAAGGGGAGACAATGTCCTAATTTCCTTTCATCCCGGCCCAAATTAGTTCCGACCCCATAATCATCATCCGCCGACAGATGAATGGCAGCAAGATGGCCTCCGCCGCGTGGTAGCGTTCTGACATACAATTACTGACACCGGTCAGATCTGTTATCGTCCGCGCCCGCAGACAGATTCCGGGGGAGAGGCTGATGGCAGGAAGGCTGCGGAAGCGGGCAGACGTTCATACATCATGCGAGCCGCGCAGAGATGACAGGAAGTAGACTTTGTGTCACACAGGCACTAATGTATGACTGCGGAACTGCCTGCGCTCTTCATCTTGCACACACACGAGAAATTACTGCCCCCTTCAGGAGCTGAACCAGCTCAGACCCTGATGAAGCCATGAATAATTGCTTCCGCCAAATGAACTTAGTGCAAATTTGTTTTGTAAGGTGGCAGCCGGTGAACTTTAACCCTATTAGGAATTAAATCATGTTTAAATACCGGTGAACAGCAATCATGGCTGGCTACGGTTAAGGAGCTACTGCCTGAATAAACCAAATACTAAGCGTTGAAAGCTAATTCAGCTTGTCTAATTCGCAAAGCACTGTTCACATGCAAGGACCTATTACTTTTTCATGCACTCTGATGACACGTCATAAATCGAGGCGGCAGGAGCTGGTTCAGCAGGCATCGAGGCTTCGCAGGCAACACCGCCTGGAAGTCGTGCCTCAGCCAGAGAATTCCAGCCACACTCTGTTGTGCACAGGTACCTAAATTGAATTTCACACGTGCCCCCCGCCTCCATCATGCAAGAGTGTGATAAACATGGTCGAGCGAAAAGGTACAACAATCTGTCCATTCATTTACTCCTAGTCGACACACATGGGGGACTGGATTGGGCAAATAGCCAATCTGCTGTGGCCAATAGCTCTCCAAGTCATAAGTACATCATACAAAAGGTATTCCTCTCTTTGTGCATGCTAACAACATCCATGAATCAATACACAATGAATCTTTGATCAGTACTACGCCTTCCTTCATGTTAGATTAATCATGATATCGTATTATGATACTAGGGCAAAGATTGGACAGCATGTTAAGCGGACTTTCTTGGAAGAAATATCTGAGGGATAGTGTGACCTATTTTATTACCGAGTAACAAAAGTACTTACATGTCTGTCATCTGTTTCAGCAGCAGTAGCAATGAAAGAGAAAAAACATAATGAATGATGATTTATAATAAAAAAACCCTGATACGTCTTATAATTACAAAACTAAAAGTAGGTCAAATAAAGAAGGAATTCTTATTTTAGGCCAAACATACAATACATGATCTAATTAGGTCAACTGAGACACCGATTATCTATTTGAAAAATGTATTGCCTTAGTACAATATTGTTTACTGTTGTTGTTTACAATAGGTACTCTAACCATTAGTAAACGTTTGCTATGCACACAGCGTTATGGGCTTGAAGATTACCTGCTTGAGTACTACATACATTATTTATGGGTTGTTTGATGACTGATGTGTACCTACCTTTTTCATCTTTGATAGCGAGGGGATGTCCACTGGGTAGAGCTGATGTGGAGGGTCCTAGCGCCATCATAGCTGCACTGGTGCTTGACGGGGGCAGGCCGGGGGGGCCACCCAGAGTATGTGGGGGCATTGGTATAGGGGGTGGGTGGGATGGCGCATGGGCCTGCATCTGTTGCTGCAAGAGAGAATCAAATCAATTATTAATGCTCGGTGAATGGCAGCGAGGTAATTCCCTCAATAAACCCCTCTGTAGTGTAATTTAGGAGCTGTGAGTGACTATAAATTGGCAAGTCACCCTGGGTAAAAACTCCCGATGATAGAGCGCTCCCTTACATATGCAATTTATCTTTGGAAACACCCAGAGGCATTGCAAGTGACAGCCTTCTTCAGTTAAAGCGCCAGCGCAAAAATTGCGGCGCGCGGAATTAAAGAGGTAATCCATTTTCCTTGAACCCAATAATTCCCAGAACAAACAAGGCCAGACAGGAGCTTATTCTCCTCCTCGTGTTTTTGCTTCTTTCCATTTCGTGGTACTTGTAAGTTGTCTAACCACCTTGCTAGTGGATGCAAGCCATTCTGCCGACATCAATCCCCTTTAAGTGCCTCACACTGTATCTTTTTTATCGACCCTCTTCGATCTTTTTGTCCCCGAGAACATCCCGACTGCTTGACTTATGGAATCGTTTACTAGCTATGGAGAAGTGCTTTGGGGATTTCAGGGTGCATTTCAGCTAGGATCCTCATATGCGGACTGGGATTTGCCACTAAACAAGGCAATTTACGAACCCATAGCCGTGAAATGAATTCGGCCGGCCCACACGAGATAATTATGTGCCTGGAAATATCGGCAGACAGGCAAGACGGCTGAATTATGACAGGCCTGATCAGCGAGATTGCTCGGAGATCTGGGCTCACCACCGCGGGGACGAGCGCCCCCTCTCCGTGCGATAAACTTTTATGGCAGATTGTGCCATGTAAGCCCCTCCTGGCTTCAAATTGTGACTCTCCGCACAAGTGCTTATCAAAATTTGAGCTTGTAAAAAGCCATGCTGAGCCGGCTATTGGCTCTACAACTGGATGCAGCGGCCTGCGGGGAATAACGAAGACACTCTCGCAATCCATCAGTCACATGATAGGGTGACGGGTGGTGGGGGTCATAACACATTCTAAACTGGGGCTAAAACATCTTATTCGCAAGATATTTATCTTATTTCTGGTTGGGTCTATGCCCGTTATGAACTGGACCATTACTCTTACAGTGGTATTATTTGTTTGAAGTTGAAGATTATTATACAGCTTTAGTGCGGTGTTACCATGGAAACCGAATTTAATAAAATGGGAGCAACCACTAACTTTGATCTGGTTAAACCATTCGCTTTGGGCATACATCTGTCGAAGGTCAGCATTCTGGAAGGAAGAAAGAAAACAAATCTAATCAAACCACAGCAAAAGTTCCATGTGGCAGGACAAATGTAATGTAACATAAAGAAGCAGTTTACCCTGAAAACATATCATAGTAAACCAACAAAAAATGTGGTGTATGATGGAGATAGTGAATCTAAGATACATATATTGTCTACGGGTCAGGGGGTAACAAATTAATCAAATGATAAACACGAAATCCTTCAACAAACTATAAATCAACATAGTAGTAATTAACCTATAATTAACACAAATACGCATGTAACTGATACACCGTAGGAATTCATATACAGCTTGTGCGGGGTAATGTGTTCGCTGTGAATAATGAGACTGAAAATAACAAAACATTGACGTACATGTACATTGGTAAAAAGGGAGGGTGATTGGGAAATAACTTGCATTGCAAACTTGAGGGTGTGCGTGTGTGTGATTAAACAAATAAGTAGTCCAGGATAAAGTGTTTGTCGAAAACGATCGGGCATGATTTAAATGTGATTGTAACAAAAAAAGTGTATGCTTATGTGTAATCTATAAACGATAGAAAAGATAATTGACTGTGAATGGTTTAAGAGTGCACTTAATTCTAACACCAGGCAATCCACTTGGTAGAAAATAAACAATAGACGCAGAAATTGGAACTCTCACTGTGATTTAAACCGTTGCCCTAACCTGCCATTTCCCAATTTCCTTCCAGAACACCCGCAATGTCTGACTATTACGTTACAATGTCGTGGTTGGCGCCAATTTTACTTACCCCTATAATGGCATTCAGCTCCTGCATTGTGACCTGCTTCGCTCGCTCCACGGCTGCGGCGACTTGCTGCTGGTGCTGCAGATGAGGAAGAGTAAACAAATCATGTTTTAAATGGTGCTATACAATTTTTGCTTAATGGATTCAAGAATCTCCAGTCTACATTTTAAACTGATGGTATTTTGTGAACTGCCGCTCAGCCATTTTTTCATACAGAGGGCATCAACCTACTCTAGGACACAGTGAGCCCCGAGGCTAAATTACCCGATAAATGATGTATATAACGATTTGGTTTCATTAAATTTTAGACTGCTGAGAAGATGCATTACCACATAGCGGCGCAAGGCAGTGGTTGGCAATTGCAATGTACGTGGGACGCTTGTTTTTTGCCTTAGATGCACAATTTGTGTGCTCTTAAGGGCCAAATAGACCCTTGACAATGGCCAGCATCCAGCGATGCCTTCTCAATCAGTTGTCGGAGGAAAACATGGCCTTAATCGGAATAATGGCTGAACGAGTGGCTCTAATTTGACTGAAACATGTCATGCTGTAGCTCTCTTCATGCACGCCCACAGTCCAGACCCAGAGCTCCATCATAAAGCCACACTTCAATTAAGCACATGCTAATTGTATCACCCCCCTCGAAAGACAGATAATACTAATTTTGACTGATCACTTCAGCAAAGGATTTTCTGGGAATGGTTTCCGGCTAAATCCAACTCAATGCAGTAATTTTAGACTAAATCTAGGGTGAATTGAGTGAGTGGGCAAAACTGGCTCGCGCGATAGATGCTGAGCGTGAATCTGGCAAATCCAATCTCTAAGAGGTTTTGTTGTCATGGCTACCTTATCTCCAGCGCGATCACCTGTGCTTTAACAACAAGCCAAATATGCTCGCAAGTATCTCAGATCAATCTCAGCTGCTATTACTTGGCCCAAAAAATCAATGAGCCGAGGAAATGAATTTAGCATTGGGATCAGGGGCCCGGTGGAGTGGGCTCTACATCATCATTCGTGGAGCCGGGCGATATTAGAAGCGACACTTACCTCTTGGGATAGGAATGGAATGATCTGAGCACATATTGCGTTTAGGCGCTTGGCAATCTCCGTCTGAAAAATACAACCGAGGGAAATCAAGACTTACTCGTGTGACCTCATAAAGCGAAACGTCTACATGTGCATTAATTCAATTAGCATGTCAAATAAAACACATACAAGTACGATTGCGTGTTTACGACTTGAGTTATAGGATGTGCATGTACTAGGTCATTGAATAGGTGATAGAAGACTATATTTATTGCAATACTGGTGAACCATAGCAGAGTTCAAGGTGGAAGTTACGTTCCGAATACAATGCATAAATTATCATAATTTTACTCTAGAACAAGCACAGCAAGCAATTAACATTCGAACTACAACTGCAAACAAAATAAGAGACAAGACAATCAGTATATATTATGGTAGCTATAAATAGTTCGTGCGAGTGAGTCATAAATTAATTACATAATACCCGGTTTTTATTACCCACACCTATTACAAAGCGTCCTCGGGAACATTAAGTAGGATGTCTCCTAGTAAAAAGTTACGAGAGCGAGTTTTTGCAGGCTCACAGAGGATTGAAGATTCCAATCAGCGAGGCCAATCAGGCACAAAATCAGGGTGGAATTATGGATCCGAGTAGCGGCGGCGCACACCCGGGGCATTATAAATTCATGCTCGCAATTATGTCTTTCATCCGTCACATCAATCAAGCTCATCCCCGAAGGCCTAGTAATGGCAAAATAAATTTACAAGCCAGATTAGTGGCCCCTTATCGCCAGAATTCCGCCAAGTAAGCACAAATGCTACCCGGGTTCGCCTCCTTAATGTCCTGATTAATTTTTCATGTATCTCTCTTTGTGAGCAGCGCTGTGGCAGCTTAACGAAGTTAGAGGCTGCAGGAATAGAATGTAACCGTTGAAAGCATCTCCCCATGCCAGGCTTCAACAGCTAAGGTTACAACTTAGCTAAGTAACCGAGGGGGGTGAGGTTTGCGCTGGCATGTCACTCACTATTAAACGGTGAGCAATTCCATTCCGCCGAGAGAGAGAAAAAAACTAAAACGCTTCCAGATATCTCAAGTAGAAGCAAGAAAATGAGCTAATGCAAAAACCGACTTCCTGATTGTGATGGTTTAAATTTGAGCTGGATGTATGCAGCGCAAGAGCAAATGGCTGATACAAGATCAAACAGATTTGTAGTGGTATTGTATCTTATCAGCCTTTCCACTTCAATTACACTGAGGATTAAAGCAGCTCACCGTATTTTTTCTTGGCAGCTACCAAGATTCCTATGATAACATGAGCCAAGAATATAAATTGACAGCAGTCACCCTGATGAGCGTATATATCGACATGTTGAGCAGGCTCAGTTTTTCCTCACTAATGCTCACACTCTTGACAAATGTTAACATCATTCAAAAATATACGAGCCTCTTTGTTTCATGTTAGACATGTCCAATCCCTAACGATGTACAGCCTACAGGAGCCCGAGTTCTAATTCAGGCAAATGCTCGCCTGTGCAGGGCAAAATCCCTGAGGCCATAGGGCCCATTTGTCTCACACAGGTGCTCATTATAAACTTGTTATATGCACACAGAAACAGGGGAGCAGCAAATACTGGTCGCCTCATCAAAAAGTCTGATTACATTTTACATGAGGCTGTTATTATGGGTGGGAAGGGGTCCCACGAGTCACCCGGAATCAGTCTGTGGCAAAGATAAACTACATACAATTTTCATCAGGTGCCCGCGGGGACCTCGACGCACGCAGAAAAATGGCAATTGTACATTGGGGAAATTAGCCACCCGAGCAACCAGCAAACATCGGAGCCATGAGGGTGAGTCGGAGATGGAGCGACTACTCCCCTGCACGCTGAGTGCCTCTCGCTGATGGTTGCCTCCCTTGTTGAATCACAGCCGTCGAGGATTTAGGTCACCAGAGGCACGCCGAGGACATGACCAGCATCGGTGAGACAGACGCCTCCTAGCGGCCACCATCGCAGACCTCGCAGACCTCCACTCGTGTACTCGCCCTCTCCTTTCCCACGTCTCCTGTACTTGACATTTCCAGGCAATCCCGACCCGCGCATTAAGCTCGCGACATCACCCCCCTAACGGTGCGCACACACAACTGACGAGTAATAGTTATTCAAATACATCCAGCGAGCTGCCTCCATTGCAACGCGCTGATGATGGGAGGGGGAACCATTTATTCATTACTATTTGCCTGTGTTGATCACATTCAGTCAGCTCTCCCCCGAGGAGGCTAGGCAATTCACTTGTAAATTGTGCTGTAATCACCCCGTAAACCCCCCTGCCAGACATGGACCAAACATGCCCAGCACGTCGGATTCAAACATGTAAATGAGGCCTGATTGATTCCCCTAGATGCCTTCCACTAAATCGACCCGGAAAGTGCACAGAATTCAAAACTGTTACTGGATTTCTTTGCTTCCCCCGGGCTTTTATGTCATTTGGTTTTTGCGCGAGGTTTTCCAGGCTCCCCGCGGCAGTGGCGCGGCCTCTAGCATGCGAGCGCCGCAGAGCGGACATAGTTCACCCATTGTTAATTAGATGATCACTGTGAGCAATAACAGATCGAAAGGTTGAGCCATCATATAACTTTATTAATTATTAATTACATCTACCGAGGCCGGATCCGCTCGAGCTGCCGATTTTTGTAACTGCGTGTAGCGTTTTTATTTCATCTGCTCGGCAGCTTGAATCCCGCGCACGCCTCGTTCCAGACAGGGCGTCTGAGATCCGGATAATATCATCTCTTCTTAAAGATTTGTGCCACACCAGTGGGAAGTTAGTAGATTGAGCGATGCTACGACGACGCCTGATTATCGCCTATCACAAAATAACGAGTACCAGTCAAGCAGGGCTGCCAATCACAGCCTCACCCTGGCTTTTTACCAAAATAAATGATGACAGAGCATGCTAGCGTATTAAATAATGGCGCTGCTAGGTGCCAGGATGATGTTTTAATAATCATGCTTGCCTGGGCAGAAGCTTATTAGATTCGGATTATCCGCAGCTGGATGAACTGGCAAATTTCGCATTCATCATCGCGAATAATAACAAGAACAATGTATCGCCTTAATCATCTAAGATTAACATAAGGCGATCAAAAATAAAACAGGACAGCTAAATTAACATGGCAATTACTTAGTTGCCATGGCAACTGAATGCGCATCGATTAGGCCTGGCGGGCCGGGTTCATCCCCTAATCTGAGCAGACATGCTAAGCAGGGAATTGTGTGGTCAGATGGCGGAGGACGCAGGCGCGTGTGATTGCACCGTGTCAGACAAAGGCATCCCTACAATCAGGGCGGCTGAGCCTGTTATCACACTCCGCGCACGCTCCCCAACACCAATAATCTCTCAAATACGGGGATCAGCGCACAAAACTACATCAAATAACCATCATCCAGGCCGTGAGCTAGAGCAGCATAATTTCATCGCCGACTCTCAAATTATTACCATCGGGCTGCGGTATTTTTTCTCCCGAGATACACGGTTGCTAATATGACACGTGATTGAGAGGATAAATCCCCTTAGAGCCAGGGGAGCCTTAAAGGAGGGACGCTAGGGTTACAGGGTGATGCAGGAGAGCCACTCAATGACCTGCATCAGCAGCCACGAGGGAGGCGGTACTACTAGGCCAAAGTCAATGACTCCTCCGACACCAGAGAAAGCCAATTACACGTAGTCGCTGAACGACTCGTAAACTGCCTCTCAAGTCGCACATTTGTGCCGAGGACATGGATTTTGGTGAGGGGAGAGTGGGAAACGGAAGTAATAGACCGCAGTGTATTCTTTTTGTTGCAGGTGCCGCAACATAAACCACCGACACTGAACTAATATCAGCGCCCCTGCAAGATCCAAAACCGCAATTATGTGCTTTAGTGCTCCGTTTCGCCTATCGTTTTACTCAACAAAATTGGTTCTGACTTCCATTGGGCATAAAAGTAACGGTTTTGTCGACACGAAACCTCAAATATGGCCACGTGAATACGATAGCGGGCTTGCACAAACTGGCGATAACCAGCGAAGCCACGTCATATTCAAATGTCTGTTTGAATATTTGTCTTGCTCTGAAAACAAATTGCTTGGTATTTGTCTTCACCGCGCAGCCATTATGAAGCAGTTGCTTGATAAATTAGAGTCTACCGATGGCATTGTATAATTAAGGATGACAGTTTTTCAAAGCGTCGTCCACAACGCCACACACCACTAGATCAAATATTTGTCAATACATAACATTTGTCAGCAGTGTTTGGTCTCTGATCAGTTGTTCAAATTTGAACAAACCGTCCAGCCTTTTTGTTCTATTATTGCAACCTAATGAGAAACAAGAAAAATCCATAGATCCGAGTTGGCTGAGCAAACAAGCGAGCTTCAGCCGAGCTCCAATCAGTCCTTTACCCAGCCTCTGTACACACCATCAGATGGGCCAAGTTTAATATGATATCAATAACTGAGCCCAATCGACAGTACCTTCACTTCTTATGCCATTCTTCGGGCAACAATAAGCGCATCAATACAAAAACAGCGGGAAACCACTTGCACAGCGCAGGAAAATTGATACGGACACCACAGGATCGTGTGTGCTGATTTTTGTCTGCCCTGGCCACCATAAATAACAGAAGTAATACACCGCAAGTAAATAACCACGATATTGTAATGCTAGGGGAGAGACTGTCAATACTTGCGGCTGGTGTGCTATAATAACCTTCTCTCACGTTAGAACACGCAGTTCGTCGAGTTTGCAAACACCTTAAGGGGCTTTACGAGCCTGAAAAAGTTGGACGGAGAGTAAACAGATCGTATTATCTGTGATGGCAGTCGTGATCAATACAGTGCCACTCTAGTACTACTAAAATGTTCTTTTCAAGTGTTTATATTACACAAGCAGCAAATATTTGCCGAGCAAAAAATTACAGATCAATTTTTCTCCCCAAAGCGCATTCAATGTGTGGATGTTTGTAACTGTTTGCCTCGGGAACAAAGGCAGAAATCTGTAGACAGTGTCAATATTGAATGGGTCAACAGACTCGACGCATGTGTTCTTGGCAAAGAACCCGAATGCCCCTAAGACTCCTCAGGGGTGACTGAATTGACTAAATCAACATAAACCACTATGAAAATTCGTAACACTGTAATGCTCTCCTGTTGGCGCACAAAGGGAATATCTGTCAGTCAGGATAAAAAACGTCAGCGGAGACGGAAGTGAAAAACACGAGCTGATGTATGGACTAATTGTATCTGGGGCTTGGTGACGAATTGCCGCTGATCGATAGGAAGTTTACGCGCCAAATCGCGGCCGGTGTACGCGCCTGAGCCAACTGAGCATGTAATTAGTGTGACCGGAGGCACATGGCGACTAGTGTGACAAATGTATCCTGGCAGAGAACCCCTCGCCACAATAAGGGCGAGCGGCGGGACTGAGATGCGATGTGACACCTGGTCAATACTACTAGCATCCTGGACATCACGTGGTCCGGGGAAAGGCCCGAGAGAGTAGGGCAGACGACAGGGATTAGTCACCCGGGCGTCCCTAACCAATCAGGATGGTGACTGCCGGGTGGCACCGTCAGAGCACGTACTCTGGCAGGGGTCTAAAGTGCCAGTTCTAGGTGGCAATACCCCCCTGTCATCAGGCCTCTTTCAGTCATCACTTAACGTGCGTGAATTGGGCCGGGGCCAAGAACAAGCCCAACTATCTTATCTCGAGTTTCCACAAATCAGTTTTCCAATCGATCTATCCAGAATTTCAAACAGTGTGTGGCCCTAGCACATCCCCCTTCCTTGGGCTCCTTACTAAGTAGCTGCCGTGGCACTATTGTCAACAAGTACAACTTTCAGAATCGTTCCCATAGTGACCCAAGTGGTTCTGAAGTGCACAAGTGGGCACCGGGACCTGGGCCAAGACGCGGGGTAAGTTCTCAAGTGCTCTTACCACGCGGGTTATTGAGACTCGCCAGATCGTACATTCCGTGGAAGCGTCAAATCCGCACAATCTGCCAATGGCGAGCTTTTGTTTGATCCGTCCATTCATCATCTAGTGCGTCCCTCGAGTGACTCGCCTCGAATGACAATGCTTAGCATCTAGGTCAATTGTTCTAACAGGGGACTAAAAACAGGAACTCTGGCCCATGTGAACAACAAGCGCAGGGCAAACTTAAAAGCTAAGTCATGCTTTATCTGAAATAAAGCAGATATGAATGTAAAGTGATCCACGATTAGATGTTAGGTTAGGGAGGTGGGTGCCACACTGTTACATACAAACATTTGCCAGGCAGGGGGGCCCTGTCTCACAGTAAATGTCCCGACTGTGTAGAAATAATTGCACGTCTGATTGCTTCTTTCATCGGGCTCAATTTGATGCACTTTGCAATCTCGGCGTCTTGGGTGCGGGAGAAGACCTCGACCGACGCTAGGAATCTAAAATTGCCCCTCGTCGTTTCATTCTTCGCTCTCCTCGCGAGCAAAGTCAGAAAAACGCCACCAAAGAAACTCCTCGAACAGCCACAGAAATCTAATTAAAGAGCACCTGATAAAAACAGGTTTGTGACCTTCTGAGCCAGACTTTTTCCTCGTTTTTTACTGCCACAACCGCCTGTGTTGATTTCTTTATCATTGTGTTTTACAGAGAAGGAGTGCAAGTGCCAACACATTGTAAAGTTCTCAGCGAGAAGACTTGAAGAAATCAGCCAGGGGCCGCATACATCAACCAAACCAAATCATAACACGACTGACAGATTGTTTGTTCACTTTGCCAAGATATACAGATATTTACCGCATGATACATCGATAATGTTGGAATAATTCAAATGATTATTACTACAGCGATAAATATGGAGCCATGCCAAGTGATGTTTACTCTGCGTCAGGGAAAAATTATTGCGTCTCTATCGCCTCGCTATCGTTTCTGAGATTAAAACAATTACATGGGCAAGGGCGGATTAGTCGAGTGCGAAGTGAGAGGATCAATGACGCAATAAATCTTAATCCTTTGTCTGGCAGACGAGAAAATTTCTGTGTCAGATTCCTAGATAGCATAACACAATGCTATCACGATAAAACACCCGAAATCAGAAAAAAATGCCAACACGAAAAGGTAAATAGAAAGCTCATTTAGCGGTATATAAACATCGCCCCAATTAGCTACAGTCTCAAATGTTATCTAAACAGGCATCTGTTTTTAGATCGGGACATCCCACACCAGAAACAGCCGCCATGTGGAACCGGTTAGTTTGCGGAATGCCAGTTGGTAAAGCGATCCGACATAACAGAGCTCCAGCACCTCACTGAGGCTGAAATAGGCTGGTGATGTAGTCTAACGATAACAAGATATAGCGTTGCTACCCACACCGACAGGCCCGCCGACTCTTCACGCCGCACAACGCCGGAGCAGCAGCCTCGAGGCCGCTCAGGGGGTGGGATGCGGTTAGGCCCGGGCCGGCGCGGCCAACGATCGGCTGCGGGGGACGGACAAACCACCAGGTTGGATGGGAGGTCCCTGAGAGGAGTAGGAGGCAACAGAGGTACCTCATCACTCGTGACGTACTCCTGACAGGTCGAGGGGCTGACTCACTACATGTACTACCACTACCAGACAACTACACATAAACAAAGCCTCACGTTAGTACCTTCTTGTGCACAAGTGCTGCCATAATTTTATCTACACTTTCTGGTAGTCTACAGCAGCAGCAGTTTTAACGTGCGAGTTTTTTCCTCGCAGAAAGGCAGATTAGAAACACGAGTAAAACGTTGACATGCGAGGATAGTCAATACACGCGGTTTTCTGGGAAGTGCAGTCGTCTGGGATGAGGAGAGTATCTGTAGATCAACAAGTCCACCTGGTCCGGTAAACCGAGAGCATTTCCACTATCTGAGAAGTGGCCTGTGAAGCGCTCGTCCTGGAAAACACGTTGAGTGATCTCACGCCAGACGAGCGAGGAGCAGATTTCTCGGCAGCGTGAGATCATCTCGGCAGATACAGGCGATCAACACCCCGGAAAGGCGGGAGGCCGGGGAGGGGTGGTACGCCACGCGAGACCCCGCGCTCCACAAACACGGCTAGCACCCGCGCTCGCCTACACCAGGTGGATATTACACTGGCCACCATCACTAATCACTGTAATGGCGGGGTGTGCGCAGCCTGGCACTGCCCCGTGTGAACCACCAGCCTCCTCTCCCGCTCGCCTCGCTTCCTCTCATTCTCTCGTGTAGCGAATCAGTTCACGGCGAAATTGCCTTGTAATGTCACTTGGAGCATAAAGGATGCTAAAGCACATCTGCTACCCGACTTCCTAGCAGCTACACGCCGGCAAGTAGCTTTGCATGTAGTTGATATCCTGCTCTCAATGCTACAATGCCATAACAAAGTTTGCTGGAGGGCCCGGTAAGCAGTTGCCTGACACAAACAGCTCATCTAAATCGTTTCTTAGCTGCCTATCAGATATACAGGGTTAGCAGTAGCATGCGAAAGCATGTTGTTTTATTGAGAGACATTTTCAGTGCCCCGTCTCCGCATCTGTTGTGATGCACGCAAGACAAGTGGGTTAATTTACCAGACTGTAAATGGAACCTTGCGCAAACTTTCCCCATAAATCAACGAAAGCATCACCCGTTTCCCGAATAACTAAATGGTATTAATTTTTGGACTCAAGCATGAACTATTTATTACCGATTCAAATGTAGGACGGCTAATTAAGATGACTCACCTGCTTGTGCATCTCCACGTTTAATCCATAAGACATCTCATAATACTGTAAAACAAGAACAAAACGTCAATTACCTTAATGTACCTTTTGACAAATTACAATTCATCGATGTGCAAACATTGTTGATTAATTAACACAAACCGCGTGCATTGTTTCACGTCGCACGTCTACAGTATATCTGTATATATCAAAGGGTCCATTGTTTGCACGTTTACACAATATCAATACAATATGTTGGTGAAAGGTGGCGTGGTGGGATGATACCAAGATAGCAACAATATCAATCAAGTCCCTATAGGTGTAGCACAGAGCACTAAAACAATAACATCTGAGCTATCGTGTTAATTCATTGCGCTTTAAGTTTTGTAACAAGCCGGTGTTTTTATGGCAAGTGCTACACTGTTCATGGTTTGTCTGACAAGCCTCAAGTGACAGCTGTCAGTGGAGCTACAGAAATTTACACGTGGTATGTGGAAAATGTACCCAAACTAGGTGATTCATCGACGTTTCGCACTGTAAAATTTAAAGATGAAAAACCGGCGCTTGTCAGTTGTTTAGCAAGCTGGTAAAAACACAACCGAACGCGCCGGTTTTCTGCGGTGAAATGTATCCCATTTTTATTGAGCGCCGGGATGTTTTATGCCAGTGCCCGATTAAAGCTTGTGTTCCAAGCAAAAACCCGAAAACACGAGTGGCGGCAAGTGTGGGGCGGACAATGAAATTTAAACTTTCCCCTTGCCGAGGGCACTTTCAGGAGCAGCCCCGGGTAGGGGCGAGCTGATGCAGGTCCATTGTGTTACACTGATTAGAGGTTAATGCAACAACGATCTCTTTCTACGCAACTCAAGCATAAAGAATTCCATTAGCAATAAAAAGTAAACCAGGCAGCCCACAAAACGTACGGCTGGTCCACCGTGAGGAATTCAAACCTCCCTCTCCGGTCATACGATACCTTTCATTGGCAAATATGAAAGTTCACCCGGTTCAAGAATTTGCATAGGGATGATTCATTGCCTCGATCCATGCGCTCGATTATGAACCGGGTAAGATGAGATTTCAATGGGAGATTACATGTTTACTGATGAAGCGCCATTATCGTGCGACACCCATCTGTTACATCAACTGGGCTAAAATTAATTTCACTTTACAGCCAGTGGCGCACAAAGGCCATTAATACAATCATTGTGATCTGTATGGTCAATAAACAAGAGTAAAAAATGATAAGAAGCGACGACTCCACGCTTAGAATAATCGATAGGACGAGAGGTGAGGTGGCTGCGTTTCTGCAACTTGATAACCTATCTTTTTGCTTAACGAAATCACAAAACGTATACATAGCCTGTCTATTGTGCGCGCCGTGGCGGTAGGCATGAAACTAACAAATTATTCATTCGATTGTGTGTGCGTCTCACTCCTTTACCTGGTCGAGACAAGTGTGTGTTTGCATACTACCAGCATTGACATTCGCAGCAATTATGCCCATTCAACGTATAAACAATGCTTACGACATCCAAAGGTACACAAGGGATCCAGCAGTATTGGAATTTATATTGACTAAATACACTCGCGTTCGGTGTAAGTTCACAATATACTGGGGCTAGGGATCAATAGTGATTTATATGCTATACTTTGCCTGAGGCTGGAGAACGATTGAGGCGAGTGTAGTATGGATTAAAACACAGTGGTGTCAATATCTACGTAAATACGTCATTGGAGTTGCAATGAAGAAGAAAATTGGTGCTGAATTTAAAAATATACCACAAAATGGCTTACTATAATATGAAAAAAAGGTTTACACTTACCATGACATAGTGACGCTGCATTTCAGTCTTTTCTTGCGCCAGTTTCTCACATTCCATTTTAAGGCTGAAAAAAATGATTGCATTTTTATTGACTGTTTACCTAATACATTCTATTCACAGTGTATTGGCAAAATATTGTACATTCGGCCTACGGCACTAATCCTAAAAGTAGTCAAATAACCGATGTTAGCACAGCTGGTCGGAATATGATACTTATTTTTTGGATACATAAATAGGTAATCAATCAGTCAGAGGACGAGCTCTTCTCAATCATACACAAGGAAAGGTTGGCGTTCATTAGTGTCAATGCAAAAACATGGTCGTCTAATCTCTTCATAAAACTTTAAACTCACATAAAAGATAGAGACCTGACACGACAATTATGCTAATACGGGCCAGGTAAGTAAAAATTCAGCTGTAGTTGGAAGTGACAATAAAGGCCAGATTAAGTGCTGATAGGCTGACGCTTGAGAGGGGCGAGATATCATGCTCTCCTCCCTAAGGTGGCCTAAGTTTTTATCGTGCTGCTCTTTGAGATCCATTGTGAACCTGTGTGAAACCAAAATATCTTTCTATTTGTCGTAACTCTACCATGCCTGAGTATGCAGCGCATTCATTGAGACAGACAAGTAGGCAAGTAGCCAATAAGGGAGTTTTTGTAATACTCTAACAAGTAGGTATTATAGATCGTATACACTTTTGCCAAGTGAATAGCCCATTTGTCAAGCCAGCAGAGTGAAATTCGAGCGTAAATTATTTCCAATTTCTATCAAGACAAGAATCTACAAGTTGCATGTTGAGGGCAAGGCGGGCGTAGATAACATCAAAGACTGGGTCTGGCTAATATGTGGGTTATGCATATTTCATCTTAGGTTCACACGTTTTTGCGCAGCCTATAATGGTTTATGCAACAAGGCACTTTCATTAGGGCTTTCTTTATAGCATTACGATGTACAGCTGGGAATTAAAGCTGCGAACAGTCAACTCGTGTACGTACAGCTACAGCAATAGTAATGAATTTCAACACCTTGTCATTCAATAAACTATATCGTTGGACAATTAAAGCCTATGCATACCATGGGGGATTCACACTTGTGACAAATGTGTTGGATATTGCTCCCTTGCCAAATAGACGGCGCAAAACCATTTTATGTGGGTCAGGCAAATGATTTCCATATAATGACACTACATCATAAATCAAGTGGGCATAATTATAGCATAATTCAATATTACGCTAACATCACAGTCCCCCAAGCACTGGCAGCGGCGTGTTAAAAGTTACAGCAACCACACTCTTTCAACTGTCATCATGTCTGACACATAATTACCTGTTTTCAAATAGTGCAGCAGATAATAAATTTTCAACTGTGGCATGCCTATAATTCCCCACATCCTTAAGCCCCATGGCGTGGCCAGCAAAATGCTGACCTACATTTGGGCCATGTGCATGTGAAATCACACCCCGGCCGGTGCCGAATGACAGAATGCATGTAAATGAAATTGATACTCAACCTGTGATACTGGGCTTGCAAAAAACTGAATTCTTCTTTGATCCGGTCGCATGATTCGGCCACCGTGAACTTGAACGGCTGCCCAGGCTGGTGCGGACCCTGCAAAGACGACATAAGTAAAACTAAGCGGGACGAACAGGGATTTGAAAAGTGTAAACACAAAGGAAATGTGATCGGTGAAGACCCTTCTAGTGGCGGGCCTCGCTAGTAAAACATGGCGCCTATATCTAATCGGCAACGGTTCAACCAGCGACACAACACGAAGCGGCGCAACAGAGGAGAATCCGCGAGAAATAGGTTGATATTCCTGACATAATATCACTCCCGAGCAGTCACCACACTCTAAAGATTTCTAGTCATTAACAATCATTTTATAACTGATGACGCTGACTCCCTACTGCTGCACACTGTCGCGATTAAACCGTTGGCGATTAACTTTTGCCAAACATGGCGGACCGACTCCACACAAAGAATCGATAGATTCACGTCGAGACAGCGGTCAGCTTCTCAAGCCCCGACGCACATACTTACGGGATGTCGGTTAGGGTACATGGTCACCGAGTTAGCACATCAAATATCCGACAAAATAATCCTGAAAACGATGCGAATCTATCCGAATGACGCCCCTGAATGGCGAGGGCGCTATCCTGTCCCTCAGCTTTCGGTGAGTATTCCAACCGTCTCTCGCGCGCACAGGAGGCTGCCAAAAAGCCCGTCAAAATCGCACAAAAACCAGTGAATTTCACAAAATCAGTACTCCAATCGATTCCCTGACTATTCCTGCAGTGTCTGGCAAAGTTTTAGCGAGAATATCCGGGTGTTTGCGGGGTAAACTGGCCGCGTTTTGGGAGCCCGAACTGAGCTAGCCACAAGCGATTCGAATGCCACACACGGTCTCCGTACCCGCGGTCTAACGCGGTATTAGCTACAATAGCATAGGCCAAATAGACTCGCCTTATATGGAAAGCGAGCGATTGGCCCTATCAACAAACACAAGATTTCTCCACTGCAGACCCACGTGGGTCATTACTTATGCCCGGTTTTCCAGCTGCTTGGCCAATCGGAGGCCGAGAAAGCCGGGGCCGTGTTAAAAAGCTGGGAGCACCCACCGACAAAATGGGAATACATTAGCGTCAATCATGAATCGGTGACTCGTATGCCCCGCCTTGTCGGTGACTGCATCGGAGTTTACTAAAGTACATGTACACACACATCGCTGGAACATATTTTTCAGCTTAATCGTATATCCAGCGTGCAAATTAGCAAATGATCAGCTATTTTGTACCCGATTTAAGAAATATCTGTACATTACTGGGGGATTACACAAAGAAAGGTGAATACACCCTGGCTTTGTTTTAATACACTATGATCTCTCCCGTTGGATTCAATGAAGCTAGCCTATCAGAAGACATAGGCCTATCCTCGTCCATATCAGATTGCATGAAGTTAGAATAATAGCCATAATAAATGTGATCGTAACTGAACAAGTGACACGATATATCCAAATACAGCTTCTGTTACTTTCTCGTATACATCAGGACACTGTCAAGTATTACTTACGTCTGTGAATTTTAATATTTTTATAATTGATGTATCACACAGGATCGAGCATTTGATTAAAACAAATGGATTAAAAAGGATGGCCACGGAAATATCAGCTGTCACATTATATCTCTTGATAAACTTAGCTCATCTGCGCCAGTGAAATAAAGTTCAAGTGGTAATAAAATACTGATACACAAAGCAAGTGTTCAATGGTACAACTATTTATATTGTGGTTAACAGTAATGATGGGCTCTTATGAGAGTTAATCAACAAGTCCCTATGAGTGGGTAACACACCTGTTTATATATACTGACAAATGTACTATAATTCATCACACTCACTAATCAATATCGATTAAAGTATACAGGAGGCGCATGTGTTTTCGTAAAAAGCTTTCTATTATAAAAAGTGACAAATTGCATGTCACTTTTAGACATGTATTATGAAAGTCACACGGAAAATTGATCACAATACATCGATGTACATAATAAGGTGGCTGATAGTAAACCTTAAAGTCAAAGTTGTGAATTAAGAGGTCTTGGGTCCATTTTAAGTGATATGCTTTCATTGTGTTTTGATGGTATTTCCTATTAGAGAACGTAATTCATGGCAATAACAATAGACAAATGGAAATGATCTTATTTATGCAAAAAATTGTATCATTCAATTGCTAACATTAGATATATAATGCAACAACGGTGATATTTAAACCCTCATTAAAAACACTGTACACTGTTTCGACAAAAAATGTGGGCGAAAACAATGGTCAACTCTTAGCAGATCATTTATTCGCATGTTTTAAGACATTCACAGTTTATGTGATGATCATCATGACAATCAATTAAAATATTGTTGTTTTTAACATTACATGGCATCTGAATGGTACGGGTGATATATCCGAAACACATTAACAAGAGACGCTACTACACGGTAATCATCATACGTGTTCATTGATGATAATGTCGAGCATGTTTGTAGATCAATACAGTTAATGTACAAAGCTCACACCCATAGTCATACATGTACACACGATACATGCGTGTAGATGGATGGATGCCTTGCTTTTTGTAATAGACGAGGAAGAAAGGGATGTTTCTTAATCACTACATTCACTGGTGTCATAAGTAATGTCAACTAAATAAACTTCCACAAAACATAGTTTGCCCTCGATAAATATACGTTGTATTTATTGGTCTAAAAAACAAGGTAGGCTATTTTCTTGAATACGATTATGATATCTAGACAGCTTGTGTGTGACTAATGCACTCACTTGCGTTTTGAACATTATACGCTAATCAGTAGATTGACTTTTAATGGACATGTTTTTTTTTGTTTAATAGCTTTTTCTCCAGCATTACTGAACACCTGTTGAATGAGATCGATCAATATACAGTGATGTCAGTGATAAATACTATAGGCATATCCAATTAAATGATGTATGATTGATTGAAATTGCTCCCTTTCTGTAGTATTTAAATTACGGGGTCGCACTTTCCACTGAGATTTCAGAGTGCGGGGTTCAGAGCATCAAACGTCAGGGATATTTTACAGCTAATCTCTAAGCTCTGAACTATCACCACCGCAGATCAGTCAGTATTCAGTCTCCTCTGAATCCCATGTGACATGCCAGCATCAGCAGCCTCGCGCACAGCATCAGCAGCCAGCGAGCATCCCGTGTAGGACTTACTAATCAAGGCCAAGCTTGATGTAGGTAATCATATGAAACAACTTTTTCTCGTGCCATACATCCTCAGTGCTTTCTAAATGCAATATCCACATCCAGAATGGGCATTAGCATCTAATAGTCGTGCCTGTCATTCACCAATCTCGTCAAGCACGTTGCTCGCCCGATGATTCGGTTTCCTCACTTTGCCTTGAAAAATGGATTCATTTTGCCCCATCACCAAAGATTAGGTTGTGATTTTCTTTTGCAATCTTTGGATCCAGCAATCAGTCGCGTGATTTATTTGTAATCCACCCAGGGACAAACTTGCCTTCCATCTCGGTAGACTTTCATGCTCCAAATAAAAATAGATGTTATGATTGGTATAGATTTTTCATTTGGAGTGAGGCCTCCATGGGTTGTGACTGGCTGTATTAGCTTATCAACTCGCTTCAAATCATAAAGGCTCGGTGCTTATATGGGCATGCCAAATGTCTTTTCGCCCCAATCTTTTACCCAATTACATGCTTGGCTGCGACGATAAAAACAGACCGAACGCCCTTGTTCATCAAGCTTGATTTGAATGCAAAGAAAAGGGGAGAAGATTAAAATGCCTTGAGTTCGCTGCATAATCGATATGTTTACCATACATTTCACGAGGGAGAGATGATAGCACTAAGTGATTGATTCTCCATGGGACAACCTAATATTCACCAATCCGTCGGGGAAGCTCCTGACCAACAAGAAGCCAGCGAACCTTTAGCAAGGCAAACAATGATAACCAACACGGCAATATCAACGCATGGGGTAAACTTGCCCAGGGTCATCTCAACTTTCCTTTAATCATTACCACTGGGCGCTGAGTAAATCTTGGGCTGCTGATAAAACTGTGTCAATCTAAAGCAAACAACTAACAGGTGATAATGGCCTAGCCTGGGGGACGAGGTTCGTATACACACAGTCGATAAGGCTCATGTTTTATAACAAACGTGCTAGTTTTCCCACACTTAGCTTATATTTGGCAAGTTAACTGCTGTTTGTCAGTTTTACAATGAAGTGCGTATAAGCAGTTAGTGTTGATAATCGCCTGGCCCCACTCCCTGGTGTTATAAAGCGTTGGCCACTCCCTTGGCAGGTTGGTCAAAATCTGCGCTTCTCCTCCGTTTATTGGGGCGTGCAGAAACGACCACTTCGCATCAACTTTTACTGCTAAGTTTGCCTCTTTTCAATCTTGAAGAGTTTTAAATAATTAATGGTTACACGGTGATTTGGACGTGGGATGAGTCTGCGGGGCTTAATGCAAGTAATCATCATCATAAAACTGTATTCATCTTCACATCAGAGTAACAAAAGGCTGGAAAGGGGCCAAGCACAGATTCATTCCTCCACAGGCGTGGAATCCGGGCCGGACTCTACGCAATCATACAACAGCTTCGCTTCTAAATTCTCCAAAATCATATTCTCCTGCCAAAAGGCGCAATAAATTTTAGTTTTAGGGGAGTTGTAGTGATAAAAATACAATAGAACCATTCTTTTCCAGGTATGAAGAAACGTGTGACAGAGGAGGCAATCCAGGGACCGACTCACAATCAAAATGCTCCCAAGCCATATCAAGCAAAACACAGGGGAGTTAGTGATGCAATTGCTAGACAGCCTGGCACAAATGAAAAGCAATTATTATTCATTCACTTGCACTGGATACATGCATAACTCTGGGAGACGTGCGTCTAGCTGAGAAATTTTCGTTTCTCTGGAAGAGATGTAGCACTGGAAGCTGCAGAAACGTGGGAGGATGAGATACAGTGACTGCTGAGTATCGTCTACTATAAATACACAGCTGCTTCCTTAAAGCAGGAGGAGCATGTCGAGCTGCATCTGTCTCAACCGGGCTTGTTCTGCTGGTATCTGTCCGCGTAAAACCAGCGTATCAATCAATGATAGGAAACTCTCCTCGGGGACATATCAAGCAGGAATATCTATGTTTTGTCTGGGGGCTTTGTTCCGGCAAAAACTGATGGCAAAAAACCTAACCCCATCGTAGGCTAATTGCAGTAATGGAAATGGCATTGCAGCAGTCATGACTGTTTGAGGGCGCAATCCTTAGTGTATTATCAGGAGGCCCATCAGACTCCCCCGAGGAGAGGCAGGACAAATGCTAGGAGTCTCTGCTGGCTGGCAATGCTCCCCTGACAGTAAACATCCGCCGTGCCCTTAATGGCCACAGCACCAGAAGGAGCCAAGAACCAGCCACGCTGCCAGAAACGTGTGCCGTCTTTCACTACTTTACGACTCCTTGTTTGCTTTTCCTTCATCAAGCCCCTTGTGTTAAAAATTGCCCTGGCCATGCAAAACACTCATTTGCAATAAATTTACGGCCTCATAAGTTGGCAAGATCTCATCCGTATGCTTTCAATGGTGTAGGGTGGGGCCTAAATGATGCCATGTCTGAGAGACACTGCACAGCCCTTCTTAACATGACATAATCTCATTACTGGCTGCGGTTCAGTTGGCAGCCTGATCGGATGGTTGTTTGGCACCCAACATCTGGCCAAGAAATGACCTGTAATTTCAGCGAGATGCGGCAAGGTGTCATTGAGGCAATTATAATGTAATTTCACCCACTAAGCTAGAGAGGTGTCTTGCCCTATGGTGCCTTGGCACGACGCCAGCAGAAGGTCAAAAGGATGCCCAAGGTAAATAAGGCAAGCCTCGAATCACGGGCAAGTAAGTAACCAGCTTGGAGGACGCGACATGCTTAATAAAGCACAATCAATCACTCAACACCGCCTCCCTTTATTAATCATCCGTACATCTCGTACCGGTAATTAAATTAGCTCTAATTGTCACCCCGGCTAGGCGAGCATGACTCAGGCCCCGTTCAGCTCATCAGCCAGCATATGTCTCATCTTGCTAACCCGCGGCCATTGAGCGAGGACATGTACTTACACATCGTTGAGCAGGCACTCCACTAAAAGGCCAGCATAAGCACCCGGAGCTTGTTTTTTCTTCGGGCGCATCTCGTGTACTTGGAGCTTGTCATGCACTCATCACTCGCGAATGACTAGCATCTCGTCGCCAAGTTTCCACTTAGCAATGATTAGGACTTCTGGGGCAGCCTTATACCCGTGATTAGCCTCTCATTTGTGAGTTAGTGACCAGTAGCGGCTCATTACGGCGGATGGCATGTGGGAAGGCTCACGATGTCTCAAGTGCTCATCCTCGTGTGTCCTCCACAGGGATTGCATTTTACTACCGCCAGACCCTAATCAATATACCGGAAACAAAGATGGACGACTGCTGCCGATCTCCAGCATATTTTCAGCGACGCAGCATATTCCTAAGGCACTCGTGCCAGTACTTCAAGTAATAAGTCGGAAGCACATCTCTCATTTGGCCGTTTGCCATTAACAGAAGAGTAGGTAAAGTGTCAGAAGATAGGCGAAGCACCCGCTGAGAACACTCATCACCAAGAAATTAAGTGGATAGGAGCGAGCTGCAAAGAGCTTTGCCTGAGCTAAGCATGGGCGGCAATTTTTTCATTACATCAAACTAATCTATATGCACCTGTGTCTCTCGGCACCTGAAGCCTTAAGACATTAGCAAGGTTTGGTCTGTCTGGGCGGCAATCACCGCCGGGCTGAGCAATGTCCATGACCTACTTAATGCTAGTCCTACATAGCAAGTGGGCTTAACTAAGGTGACAAAAACAACTGAGCGTATCTGCAGGGCCATCTTGTTTGTTTAGAAGCAAATTGATTTAACCGGTTTATATAGGGAATGTAAAAGTGCAGTTATTTGCAAGAGACGTATAAATACATTGATGATTGATGATTGATTGACGCTAATTAGCAAAACATTCTTGGTGGTATTGTTGGCTTAAATATGTGACCTTATTAACAGCTTTTCACGAGAAGTACTTTAAAAGTTATTTACACGTCATGTCAACTAATACAAATAGCAATCAAATTTTATTCTACTTCTCCAATTAAATGACATGTTTATTCCATTCAAAACAAATCAGCTTTAATTAAAAGCATTACATAGTAAACAGGAACCTAGGACGGGATAGCGGTCTGTCTTTTAGTGCAGCGTTTCTGAAAGCGAGCTGCCACAGGAACAATACATCATTACAGCGGGGCCTTGGTGAACAATTGAGGAACGAATGAAAGGTGAACATAGGAAAAGGAGCAGCCAATTAGATGTAATAAGATGGGAATGATTGAATCTGCAAGTTGTATAGGAAGCAATAGATCATGAGCAGGGGCTTGTCATGAAACGAGCACACGCCATGCATCTAGTGTTAGACAATAGTAGACACCCCCTCTCCGGCTCAGGATAACCGCCAGTATAATATATCTCTTCTGCTCCATGTTTGCCAACAAGAGGATAAAAACGCTACTAAATTGGAGCAGGGAGTCGCAGAAAGTCATCAATCATACACATTTTGGAAGGTGAAAAATTGTGCGACTATCTGGCGTGTGCGGCTAGAAGCACCTGCAGACCAGCTGAGCGTCAGTATTTGTGCATTCGCCTGAATTCTTCCATTTCCTGTGTTGGCGTTCCCCGCTAAGTTCACCATAAATCACGTTTGTGTGGTGATGCAAGCCTGTTAGTAAAGTGCCTTGTTCTGTGTCAGAGCCAAGCAGAAGGACAATCAAGCAATTCTAGCGGAAGGGTAGAACAGTCTAATGTGGGAAGATAACACCCGGAAGGAGGCAGATGGTGAACTGCTCCCGTAACATCCTCTCCCGCGCACTTCACAAGAAAAAGGAGCCGGCCAATGCTCCTAGGGCCACTAACTTATGGCGCTAATCTAAATCTAAATGTCTTTACAATGCCACTGGTAAACTAGCTCGGGAAACAAGCTGGAGAGCTTGATGCGCCCAGCCAGCTCGACTATTGCCATACAATATAATCAGTTCGCCTGAGCAATGAGGGTAAATGAGCCTGAGAACGGCAGGAGATGAAGAAAAAAGAGACCGCAGTCGTGCGATGTGATATACGTCACGTCAAGGCTACGTCACCGACGTTCCTTTATATACAAATGAATTTCAGCGAACAAATCCTCGGCCAAATTGGAGGCGAAGCCATGACCTACATTCATCATGATTGCTTCCTGCTCACCGAGCCCGGAGATAAACACGAGGAAAAACTCGCCATATGACGCGCTTTATGAGTGGCATAAATCAGCCCTGTTGATTTGTTGCGTGGCGGGTGGCGGGGACGGCTGCAAACCTGACCACATTACATTGTTCATTTGCCGAGGTGGACACCTCATTGTGCGCAGAAGCGGCGCTCTGATCTCCCATTGATCACCACCGGCATGCACCACTAGCCTGATGAGTTGGCGGCCCCCATTCCGCTGTCCCCTGCACCAGATGAATTATATCAGCATCTGACCACCCCGAGGCTCGAATAATCATTACCGAGCATGCCATAAAATGTGATGTGGGCCGAGGATTAAGGGTATTGATGCTTCAAGTCGTTACTCCGGCGAACAGTGCTCATAATCGCTTAACGCCATTGCTTCCGGCTCACTACACTCGAAGGATTGCATATTACAGGTTATTATCCCGCTAAAGTAGGACGTGCCACGAGCTGATCGGGCAAATAACCACGCAAGGCTACACTTGTCAGAAATAGTACTCCCGTGTTAGCTCAACCAAGTATTATGACATTTAAAAAAGAGGGTGAATTGGTTGCCGGGAATGAGGGAAGGAAGGATGCGCGGTAACGCGAGTGAGAAATGATGAAGGGTAAGGCATTAATAAAGCATCACTTGCTCCTCGTACAATCTGTACAAGCAAAACATCACACAAATCATACACTCAACAGGGCACATTACTGTCTACTCGTACACACACACTCTCTCCCCTCTCCCCAGGCTGCTTCTGCGAACGACTGGCTGCTCAATAAAAACCATGGCGGGCAATACTCGGGCTAGGAATGGAAACAGTCGTGCGGGTGATTTACCGTGTTGGTTGTCTACAGTTTAGTAACATAACACCTCTCTCTATTGCGTATAAAACAACCCGAGATTCTCATGCAACCAACACCATCCCTTTAATAAAGGGTCCCTAATGCGTTCCCCTTCCCCCTCACGTGCATTTCTCTCCTCTGCTCGTGCCTATTCCTCGTCGCAGGTTTTGAATCACGCTGCCCTCTACGCTGGCAATTTCCATTACAGCGAAACAAGCAGAGGTGAAGCTGTGAGATGGAATGAGCAAAACAGGGCACTTGGTGTCTTAAACGCGGACTGACTCGGCTAAACCCCGAGGCTCAATGCTTCAAGCTTGAAAAATGGATTTTCACGATTGCACAGCGCCCCCTAACAAAATGGGTGAAACCTTTTATTTAGGAAAACTAAACCGTGGTGAGATGATGTGCGGTGTGACTGGAACTGCCATTTCCTGCCGCCCAAGCCGCGAGGTGTTAACAGGATCTCAAGCTCGAGCAGACGACTCAGAGCAAATAAAGACCCAGTTATAGAAAAAATGAGCATGTGACACAAGATGTATAAGGAGCCTAATTTGGCAAGATGCAGCTTAGCCAGCCAATATCATTCTGTAAGAGTTGCCTGGGGCGGAGATTTGTGCGTCTCATCCTGGCGACAGCTTCGGAACAAAACTGCGACTCAATCACAGCAGGTCTGAAGTGGAAAACCAATTTCCAACAATCACATCCCATCAACATCAGTGTGTGAAATCTGCAAGTGAGATGAGCTCGCGGTTGTTGCCGAGGGTAATTTGGCCGGTGAATTACTAAGTAAGCGACCAAGCAGAAAAGTGGCTTGCCGGAGGACAGGGGGACTTGTATCGGGCTTGGGGGATGAAGCTCATCTGGCTGAGTCCACGCCGGCACTGATAAGCCTCTCCCGCATGGCTGCACATTATGCTATCAGGATTCAGCCAAGGCTGAAAGCCTCGCCACCGACCAACTATCTCACAGTCCATCACACCCGCAGCCCAGCTCCAAATGCTCACACTCTCTAAATCATCGCTGATTCATTAACGTATAATAGCCGGCGCTGTTCCAAGCCTCCGATTGCCTTTCTGCATTACTCTTTGATCATCACCGAGCCAAAGCTGATAAATGCTCACCGCTTCCAAACACCGGAAACAATGGCGGGAGGCAAAAAAGTATGCATACAGCGTGGAAAATCAATGGATCAAATGCGCAAATGAGATAACACCATTCATGCTATGTTTGTATTGGCGTTAGTACACAACCTTCCCTCAGCAATTCAATGCCAAGATCAATTGAGGCAAATTATCCGCGACTAATTGAGAGGTAGTTGCTAGATTGATCGCGGTGGTAATCCTGTCAAGGTCAAGATGCGGACGGGTTCTGTCTTTCTAGAGCCACGTTCTCATTGTCGGCTAATTTATACATGCAGCCGCAACTGCAAAATGACACTGTTTCGACGCCCGTGTTAGCAAGAAATGAAGTTCGATGTGGAGGGAAAAACTCGAATCGATTGTGGTGTATTATGCGAGAGATGCGCGCCGGTGAAGATCAGCAGTCCTGGAGGCAAACACACAAACCTTTCGCTTGTTTCACGAACAGGTAGAATCAATCAAGGCAGTATGTCTCGCGCAAATACCTGGCGTGCAAATTATCGAGCACTAGATAAAGTTTCGTCTAATATATAAAACCCAGCTTTTCAACTTCAGTTATCTGATGGCAGACAAAAGTCGATTCCTAATGCAGGATAATGGGGTATCGTGTGTCGACAAAGAGACACACTCATCCCAGTGATAGATGCAAACGACAAATGACCCATAAACATGCATATTAATAATGATAAAGACATAACTGACAGGTATGATGACCTTTTAGGAGATACTAATACCTCACAAAGATCGCCAATACGTCTACTTCTGATCTTTGTAACTTTTAAGGTAATAACGCAAGAACTATTTATTATCATGTTATCAATAAATACTTGATCCAAATGTAAAGAAGCTAAATCAGAGCAAGTAATAGAAGCACCTGCATGCATGGAGCACTGAACTATAGACTTCCGTTTCAACAACAAAAAAAACAATCAACTTGAGCATTTAGGTCAGAAACTATTTACTAATTAAGTGCTGGTAAACTACAATTAAAAGCAACAAGCAGAAGTTGCCTTGAACTGGAACTTCAAATTTCACCGCTAATTACAACATTCTAAACGTTATTACAAAATTAGCAAGTTGGTATATATCTAACTTAAAATTGATATACGTGTCTCTTTTAAATGTTTCAAATTATTATTCTAATTCTTTTAAATATTAGGATATGTAAGATGACACAGTGCTGGTGGGAGGAATGTGCTATTACATATACAAGGTGTTTATCGTGCCATTTGTATTAAGCAGAACAGATAATTAACCATGCATTATCGAGGACTTGTTTCATTACCAGTCGGAGCCAGATCTCCTTAACAATTAGCACTATCATAAATCGTACGAATTCACATGACGTTCTTGTTAAGCAGGGAAATGTTCAGACAAGAATGACCTCTTGAATTAGTTGAGCAATGAAAGAAACTGCGTAAAACACACGTTTACTATTCAACAGAAACCCTCATAAAAAATGAACAAGCAAGCATTGCTCAACAGGAAGCAAATAGCAATAGACCGAGGGCCTGATCAATATGCAATGCTCAGAGTGACAGTGATCCTACTCCACTAAAATTACCATACCTTGTTAGGGCCTGCGAAGAAGCCAAATGCCATGCTGTGATCTCCTATGATGAAGCTCGAGCGGTTCACTTGGTGATGGAAAGTGGGTGTATGCAGCAATGAGAGCAGTTGCACAAGTCGACAAGACAAGAGACGACGGAGGCACTAATTTCCGAATGGAATACATACATCCACCAGCAATCCACCGACGGCGGTGAAATCTGTTGGGTGTGTGTGTGACACGAGCGATCGGGATGAGGGAATAATGGGCACAATGTGCGGCTTAGTCCTCACTCCCCAGTCTCCTCCCTCTCTCACTCCTCACACACACAGGAGCCACAAAGAAGCAGGCGGCGAGAAAATCCAATATGTGTACGCCAATTAAGTGTAGCGTCGTCAATTTGCTGAAATTGTAGTCACTTAGAGCGTGCGTCTATCCAAACAGGTCAAGATGAGAGACAATCAGAGGCAACATATTCAAGAGGCATTCATCGACTTTCAACAAATTAGCTGCATCCGATACACCTTCCGTAAGCGGTATTGATTGGGCGGGCCGGTCTTGTAAGCCTTCCTTACGCTGATATACAATTCAATTTGTACCGCGCTCAATCTTGATGTATGCCTTTCCTGCGCATTCACGGTGCTCGGCAATCAGACTTTCCCTAATCATCTTTCCCTATAATCGGCATAATAAAATGCAAGCAAATGACTGTAGTGTATTGCTCGCTCGGTGCCGCAAATCGATAGCTGCGGCAGGGTGATTAATCTGAAGCAGACCATTGATTATCCAATAACTGCAGAAACATTAAAAGCCGCCGCGTAGCAATAGCATCACCACCAGTTAACAATTTAAACAAACTGACGTAGTGGAAGAATCAACTCGGCTTGCTGATGAGAAGTCGATATATGCAAATAAGATGGATGTACCGCCGAATTTAGGGCATTACACCATTTATTTTTGACAGATCCCCCTTGTTGATATTCACAAACATACCCTAGCAACGAAAAGCTGATCACGCTCGTTGTACTCGCATCAGCATATTGCATGATTTTTCCATTCCAGAGCGATTTTTTTTCCGTGAGCCCAATACTCACGCACATACACACATACTCATACAAAGAGGGAACATATCTCAGCGCGCCGCCGCAAAACTGGAGATTACCATTTAGCTACTGTGCGTATAACGCTCGCAGTTGGGAGATATTTGCCGAGCTGCAAGGATTCCATTAACATTCAGCATCTGCGTTGCTATCCGCCTGCAGAAGTCAGCAAGGACAAAGCCGGCAATGCCCCCGTGGCAACTCATCCTGAACAACTCCCACAGATTGTTATGGGCAAATTTAACTTCAGGGCTTTCTCAATTTAGAGAGTGTCATGATTAATAGGCTTTGTGATGTGATAGAGGCGCTGCACTGGGACATGGCGCATTTCAATAGAGATGCAGTCAATATCCCCTCAATCTATTGCCCATACACACTCAAATGACCCAAACATAATGTAGCCCGATCCAGCAGTGATAACTTGGTGCATGTTCTGCCGGCAGCGAGCCTCTTTGAGAAGCCACTCAGAAGCTTGCATGCTGGCAGTGCTGATAAATTCAGATGAGGCCGCTCCGCTGGGGATTCGAGGCAGTTATTAAACTTACTGCATTGATATTCAGATTGATTCGGTGTTTGATATGCAATGTCATTGTCTGAGGGATCAGCAATGATCATGCCATCAGGCTCTCTAGTTGTGAGGGTTAGATACTGGCTGATGGTGGCCAACTGGGGCAGGCGGGCATTAACAGCAGCGGGCTAGGAGTGTGTGCGCCGACTGCTGAGGAGAGGCCGGGAGATGCACAGCCACGCAGGCAAATAGCCAGGAGGAAGAGGGGCGGGCCTTAAGCGTGCAGCCCTCCCATTACCAATCTCTGGTGACCTGTCAAAATTAATAAAACACACATCACCGGCTAAACCGGCAAGGACAGAGAAAATCTATATTCACAAGTGACTGAGCAAAACCTTTTGTTCAGCATGAGGTGTAAATAAATAGATTTTCCAATTACTATGCACACTCATGGCCCTATCTACACAGCGCAACTATAACGGGGAATCAATGGAAATCCCTAGAAAGATGCAATTGAAAGAGAGACTTCCTCCTCATTTATTTCCATTGTAGTGGTGTTTGAATGAGTTGGCGGCGGCTCTTTGTGCCCGCGTCCGTCTGCTCACAGAGCAATCGTGTATGTAATGTTAGGCAAGGAGCAGTGAGCTGTGAGCAACTCCGTCCGGCTGCCGCAGCTGCACGAGACTTATAATGAAGAGTACACCATCAATCGATGCACGCTTTTATTTGCGGAGGCAAATTTGATTCACTTGTCGAATATAAATCTGTGTCCGCGGGCGGTGGCACCGCGTAATCAATACATGACATCGTCAATGCATCGGAAATCACACTTTGTGATACAATAACAAAAATGAAAGGCGGAGACAAATGGACGAGGCTTGCCGGTCAAATAAAGTCCAATGGGCGGGAGTTATTTATCATCCTGCACAGTGTGCCCGGCCCATAATTTAATCACGGCTGCCCATTTAGGTGTAAAGAGAGACACAACAATGGCGCGGGCGAGGCGGCCGGGGGAAGCTTTAAGTTTCCTAACTATAACCCGGCTATTGTGGACCAATTTTGAGGCAAACAACTCACAAGTCCCATGGCGCTTGGCTCCATTACGCCGACTGGAGTCGTCCTCTGGGAGCAAGCCATCGGGCAACGGCTTCAAGTCATCAACATGAAGCCAGCTCACCAAATTGCTGATATTACTCGCAGGCCGCAATATCATACATTTTCATGTCACACTCCTTCCCGGCCGAAACAATAATTTAGGTCGCGTTTCTTTCAGAGCGAGCTTACATTGCTTTTCTTGTCTCTCATGCGAGGCATCCTGACATTGCACATAAATCAAGCCCTATTGCGGACTCGGCAATAAAGACAATGAATATATTGATTCGACTGTCTTCACAGACTCATTACACTCGACTAAGCCCGGCATTATGGCCGTGCCCATACACAAAGCTCCCCAGATACCATTATGCCCGTATTTATGGCGTCTTTCAGCATTCGTGGAATTTGTGTCCCCCGGGAGCCGTGGCAGCGGGAGGGGAGGCGTGCGTGGTCCGGGGCAATTGCTTCACACCATTGTTACATCACATGACCACCACGCGAATAGGTTATCGGGGACTGCATTAAAAATTTACCCCGTCAGCCGAGTGGAAGTTTGACAATGATCGCACATGTCTTAATTAGCTAAGGAAAGCACTTGGGAGTGGCGAGCCCGGCTTAACTCTTTCCCTGTCCACGCAAGTGGACATCTTCAGGCGGGTGGAAGCGATCGCAGCTGTGCGTGTTTAATTGCGGACAAGCTCAGTAGTGCTGAAATAATGGCGGGACAAATACAGATGCGCGCGTTCAGGAAAACTATCGCCAAACAAACAAACGCGTGAAAACTTGAAAACGTCAATAACGCACGTGATTACGATAGTGTTGGCTTGTAGACAAGCGCCAACAGCACTTGTCATGTCAAATGTTTGACGTCTGAATGATAGATGCCGGCTTTACATTAATAATTCCATTACCAGCGGAGGAGGTGGACAATAAAGGTTACATAGAGCATCCCCTGTGGCTTGGATCGTTGGCAGCGGTCCGGGTAAAGAGCTGTCTAATTACTCCGACTGTTGGTTCTGGAGAAGATTCCCGCATAAAATTGCGTACTCCTGGCTGGAGTGGCGGCGTGAGGGGCCCCTGAGAATCATTCATAGCCGGGGATGAGAGGGTAGCATGCAGGCCTATCTCTCAACCATTCTCCTGTCTCTGGCAGGGGTGGACCGGGGCTAAAAGACCCAAGAAGGTGCGAGAAACACTCTCGAGGAGCACTTGAGTGTGCAGCGACGCAGAGCAGATGAAAACCCCACTGCAGCCGCGTGGAGAGCAGCTTTTGTCTTGGCTAAGTCCTCGCGGGACTTAATATTCCTCGGCAATCAAGCCACTTGAAGGCTGTCTGCAACACAAAGGTGATGTGGAGATGGCACTTGAGCACGCTGACGGATGGGTGTGTCAGGAGCAACTCAAGGAGGGATCCCCCCTCCTCATCCCCGCTGACTCCCCCCCGCAGAGGAGGCTCCATCACCGAGCTCCAGCCCACAACAACTCCCCGATCACTTGTGCCGAGCTTCCAGGCATTAACCACTTGAGTGAATCAAAGCCACCCACTGGAAATTCAAAGCTCACTTAGTACAATCATCATCTCCGCTGTCAGATAGGAGAGCTTTGTTCTATCGACCTGATTCATGGATGCATAAAACACCTCTCCATTGCATACATCCAATTACTTAAAATAACACTAAGACATTTCAAGGTTACGTTGCTAACTTACGTCAATTTTTTAAAACTAATATCATTTTTCAAAAGAGTAAAGTCAATTGGGACCAGTTTCTCAACAGGACACTTAATATGCATTTGAATATTTGCTGATTGCCATGAGCGTTGATGCTGTCTGGAAAACTGGCGACCGAATTTCAAGGGCACGAGTTTTTACCAGAATATAGTCAAATCTAATAATATTTGCATTGTGACTTTTTACACACTTTGAACCAAACGTTAATGAATGAATCATTAGTTTATTTGCATAAGCTGAATGACAAGATAAAAGTTAGCCATGTCTATAATCTCCAGGTATACATATGTACACTTATATATAAACGAATAACCAACAGAATATTTCGGTTTATTCAACAAGCTCCACACATGTCAAGTACACTTCCAGATGACTGTGTATTTTACCTGGCACCTGATTAGGTGGTTAAATGGGAGTATTAATTCAGGTTTCAAGCACTTTCCAGCGCCACTTGTGAGACAACGACTGACAATGAAAAGGTCAAGAACTCCGGCGCTTCTATCAAAACATGTGATCTCCAGCAGCCATAAATATCTTTTCTGATAAGTGTTTAATTATCAGTGGAAAACA
>JAXGGS010066653.1:54021-72786 GCA_035585475.1 Armandia brevis | reverse complement strand
CGCTTCTATCAAAACATGTGATCTCCAGCAGCCATAAATATCTTTTCTGATAAGTGTTTAATTATCAGTGGAAAACATACACTTTATACAGCATTAATCGTTTCCAAAAGAGCTCAAAGTCATCGAGCATGGTAAACCAAGATTAATCAAATATTGACGCTAGTCAGTAATTTTGCTAAACATCTCAAACATACAGCATACATTAAACAGCTCAGTATCAACAGTAGCGGAAAGTAGCTGACGTGAACAGGCACACATGCAGTGGGTTTTTAGTAAGCGAGCTTCTGTGATCCGATTGAATTGCGCCGCTTTTTTAGGCTTTCCCATAAAGGGAAGTCAGCCAAAAGTAGCACACAATCCTTAATTTACTCCAGCGCTGCAACAGAAATGAAAATTAGATTTGGAAAGGAAGCTCGTGTAGGCTGCAATCCAAATATAGAGGGTTTACTGGTAAAAGAGACAAAGACAAAAGGTCTAAACAGCAGGAGTCATCATCCTGCGCGGGGAACTCACTTATTGACAGTGCTCTTTAAACTAATATCAAAATCACATCACTGTTTGGCTTATGGCTTCCTGTATTTGCTCATGGACACTCGTAATATGATGTGCATAGCGGCATAGCAATTACAATACGAGTAATCAATATTTCAGCAGCAAGTGTGATTGTTGACAATCTCGGGGAGAAATTGGGGGTCGGGTTAGGTGTGATGCAATGGGCAGTTAAGCTTTCCTGGCAGCCTCTAGGAAGCTATTGATGGCTGCCTTACAAGGCCCTGTCCCTCGTGCTACACGGGGCGCATTTGCCAGGGCTCTTGAAACAGGCACACCCACCTAGAAAGCTATCCTGTTACACAATCCCATTCCCCGTGGCCGGTGGCAACTGCTCGGCGCTGGCATTGCGGAAACACATGCATAATTTTTACCCACTGTCATAGAATATTGCCTGACACACAAATTCAATTTAGTCACAGCCGTCTACATCTTGTGCATGGTTTCAGCGCACATTAGGGCCGAGCTGGAACAAGTTCCTTGTGTATATTGATCGCCCATCCATGCATGTAATTCATGTACATGAGTTTGCCGCCAGATGAAGACGTATGCCTCGCAAGCATATTGACGTGGCTACTTGGTATTCTGCGGCGAGACGCCTATTAAATTGATAGATCCTTAATGCCATTGACAAGCACTATCAGCGCACACTGTCTAAGTGTCTTTTCATACCAATTCACACTTCATTTCAAAAGATAACGGCCCGTGTTGTACAAACCTCCCTGACGCAAGTTCGTCAGTTACTATGGCAACCAAATTCCCTTTTCATATCACCGGCATGAGCAATTTGATGGGTTGTTGGGGAAGAGTGTTTCTTCCCTGATTTGTGTGTAATGAAACTGGTCAATATTCTGCACACCGGCTACACGGCTCTACAAGCAAATTAGCCCCGTAACATGGGAGCCGCCACATTCAGTAAATAAACCCTCCCATCACCGCGCAGCTTTGGGCATCTATTTTTCCCTTATATCCATGCTGATTGAGCAGGGAAAGCTCATTGGATCATGTATTCCAGGGCCACCGAGAATAGACGTCAAACAACGGCTGAGGCGAGCCATTATATCGTGCTCCCTATTGATATTTACCGCAGCTTTACTCCAGTCACATACTATGAATGCATGATTAATAAATTGATTTTTAATTTGATCACTCAAGAAAGTGAACCGGCATCCTCTCGCGCGGAATCGAATTAAGCCTCATTTATTACTCCATGGCAACATCCTAAATCACTTGGAAGTGAACTATTGTATTTCAATTTTCATAATCCCAAATTGGAAGCTAGAGGTAGATATTAGATTAAAAATAGGCTCAGCACTTATTTGATTTATGCTGCAAATCCCATTATCCGCAGGTCCTTTGAGCTTCGAGAGAGAAACTGCCAGGCATTCTTTCATCGCTAAGAAACGTGCTAAATTTGCTTAATGATAACCCTGACCATCATGATTGCTGCTTGCTGCAATTGCCTACCTCTGGCTTTGGCGCCGTCAAATAATCGATTAGTATAGCTTGTTCAGAGATTGGCCAACTTGGACAAATCTGGCAGGAACCTTTGATCATGACAGGTGGTCTGGCGCTCCGAGTGCCGCCCAGTACAGCCACTGGGGGCTCCACTGCATGGAGGTTGGGGATTTGCTGTTAAGTTCAAGTCAATCACAAATGGCTCTCCGAATCTATATATTATGGAGCCCTTGTGAGGAGTTAGGACTGAACAATGGCCCATTGGGGACGCATTGAAGACTAGCTAATTCAGATGATTGCTTGAACAGGCCATAAAGATTGGGCTCTATTAGATCAAAGACAAAATACAAGGCAAAGCCATCTCGTGCCAACCATGAGAAATGCGCAGGAAGGAATTCTTATGACTCTCCATCTCAAGCTGAGAAGATGACCTTCCTAATTCTTGCATATCATAAACGCTACATCAAAGGGTTTGTGACATTATTTTTACGTGTTGAGAAATCTGAGATCTACTATAGAGGCATCTGATAGGGGCTCAGGGGAAAAGGCTCCAAAACTAGGTCACCACTCACAAATCACATGCTTTTCAAACTATCAGTCCTGTAAGCAGAGCTTAAAAACGCGCGCAAAAAAAGTGCGCTAGCTGTTGACAGAAGTTTTGTCATTCTGGAAGTCAGTGTCCTAATGATACATTTAGCAGGCTGACTTCAAAATGTGAGCTCATTATTGAAATTGCCTCGACCAGGCGGACTGTGAATTAGTCCTCTTGCTTGAATTCCCCACAGTGTTTCCTGCTTGTGCTTGCTGCCTGAGATCGGTGATGGGACAACCTATGATCTGAGCAGCAACCGCCATGCTCCCGCAGCAGAACCTGATTACCGTCTCGCCCAATTACCTCCCGCTAAATCAAATCCTGCCGATACCTAGAAGGGATGGGGCTAAATTAAATCTGGGCAGCACGTCAACAAAACCTGTCATTATGGTGTCATAAGGAAGGCCTATATAATTAACAACTGAGCGAATCGAGCGGGTGAATTTCCAAGGGAGTGAGGCCACTGCGGTGATGGGGAGGATGAGAAATCGAGCACGAGCAATCCCGGAAATGTTTCATGGACAAGAGCGAAGTCTTAGTGAAGTCAGTGTCTAATTGGCCGCGGTCAAGACATTCAATCAGAAGTGAATCTGAACGCGACCCGACCACTGTTTAAAGCCACCTCGGCTGGTAGTAATTTGCATGCAGTGAATCACGCACCACCATTCAATCTCGGTATTTAATTAGAAAACTCTAATCACAGCGGGCAGACCTTTCTCTTCATTACATTTAAACACTCAGCCAAATCACATAAAGGCGAATCTCAAGCTCATTCGCGGTCGGAGCGGGGGCAAAAACTCATTTGATGTATTTGTATCTAAGTAGCGCGAGGCACAAATTAGGAGCCGTCTGTGATTTGGCATCAAAGCCACGTTTTGGCGGCTTCCTCCAGCTTTTACTGACAATCATACTATCAGTCCATTTGCTGATGCTAAATCCCCTCTCTTCCTCCTGCCAGACACGACAAAAGTCGTCTCATCAGTATTCTTCTGGTCAACTCAAACCGCCTCTCTATTTTGACTCCTTACCGCAAGCTCTAGCCAAAATTGTGTTGCCGAATTCAAATGTATCAAATTGGAGGAAGGGATTAATCTTCGATCCATTATCGCTGCAAAGTAAGATTGGTGCACTTGTAGCACTGGACCTGACAAGGAGACCAATGAGGCACGCCATGTAGCAACAGCAGCCACCGGCACGACCTGTCTCTCCTCTCTCATCCACCCCAAGGCTCCCTGCAACTTGATTAGGAAAAAATAGTCTGCCGCCAAATGAAATAGAGGCGTAGAAATCTCTGTTCGTGGAATCAAAGATGCCAAGGCAAGATTGCCGGCAGACAAGGGCAGCTGAGGAAAGGATTAGCTTTTTTAGCGGGGCAAAAAGCAGGCGGCAGGCTCGATGCTGCCTCCGTGTGACATCTCGTGAACATCATCTCTAACTGTGACCTAATTGTTACATTAGGAATTCACGTGGTCGAGTTAATCAGCCCCAATCTGAAGCTGAGAGCCGAGATTCCTTTTCAACAAAGCTGATCTAAATCTAAATCACCCCGGTTGTAACAAAGGAAAGGGTTTATGAGCAAAGGTGGCATAGATTTGGAGTAACCTTGCAACGCAGAGGCCATCCGTTTTACCGACTGGCATACCAAATTGCTGCATACACGCCCATATTTCCTGATTAAGTACATTAGCAGACCCCTAAAGACACCCCTTTATGCTGGAATACATCTTCCCTCTCGTGTCAAACAGGCACAAAAAGCCCTTCCTTCCAATCCATCAAATCTCCCTAGAAATAATCCCCAAAGGATCCTTTTAGTGATATTGGGCACCCAGGAGACAAATATCCGCACAAATGGCCCATGCATTGAGTAAAATATTTTCCATATTTGACAAACATCCAAGACTCAAGTAGAATGTCTATCAGAGGGCCCACAAAAGTGTGATTGATACCTCCAGGATCATTGGGGATGCAATGCACAACACTATTGATTCTAGGGGACTTAGGCCCAATCTAAGGGGCTATTTCCACGCAAACTTATTTCTCATTATCGGCCATAATGGCTAGGGACCACAGCTGGTCTTTAACACTGAGAGACAGCCAAAATGGAGGGTCTGCTCCGGCAACACAGGCGAATGGCCCCTCCTAAAACTTACATGGCATACAGATTATTCAACGCGCGGGCGAGTGATCTCTCCGCATTATTATGTGTTACAGATCCAGTAGGACGCCGACTACTGTTGCCATGGCGCTTTTTTTAAGGCGGCGGCGGATGTAAAGATGCACGTTTGTAGCCGGGGGGCTCTAGGGGAGCATAGAGATGAGGAAGCGAGGGGCGGGTAAGTGATGGACCTGCTCATCACCGGCAGATAGAGGAGACCCAACACCGCTCCACAATTACAAGTGCCCTTCCCACTCGCCATAGTTACAATTATTTACACTTGGTTGGTCCTGTGTGACTCGGGCCCTCGTTCGCCTTGTGCTGTCTGATGTAGCAGCAATGAGCGGGGCACATAATGTCTCCCATGGCAGTCCTAAGTTAACAAAAATGACTGGAGCCCTATAAATGTCGAGGCACTTACACATTAGCTAATAAATGCTGAGGGAGCGAGGCATATTGACAATGCTGAGGTGGCTAATACTGGCTCGGAGTGGAAATGTTTCGGATGGCTTTTCTCTTAATATCACTCGGTCTGTCTGACAGATATGCAATCAGAAATGTAAGTGACTCGTATCATGCGGGAGAGAGCAAACGCTCTAGCTTGTCCTGTTGGTGGATTTAGTGACCCCGGCGTTTCACTTCTGAAAGATTCGAGGAGAGAGAGAGAGAGAGGGGGGGGGGTCTACGAACAAGGTCATCTACCAGGATTGATCCCCCTAAGGATCCGGCGATATCCCCGGCTATCCGGAGGGGCGGGCATGTATCCTAGCGCCCGAATTGTAAGTGCGCTAGTGGGAAAGGAGGTTTTGATAGAAATGGAGACGGCATTGTCCTTCGCCCGGCTCGTTCATCACCTGCGGACGTAAGTGTTCCCTCTGTGTGTCATCAACAGGAATTAACTATGCCCTAAACTTTGCCGGCTAAAGTACTAGTAGGGCCCCTGACTATCATAGAGAAGACCTACAGCACATGATATTGTCCACCAGGGCCAGCTTTAGAGGATCACCCTGATGTAGCTTTACTTCTTTGATGGCCGAGCTAAAATGAAGTTATTGTCTCGTAAAAGGAAGAACTCTGTAAGTGACCTCTGTCATGTCTTTGTGGCCTGAAAGGAACCGCACATTTTTGTAAATGTATTTGCGGGGCATTACGGCGCCGGAGAAAATGGCGAATATATATTCAGTGCGGTTTTCATGGGCGTTGTTTCCTCCAGCACAACGAGGGGAAGTCGCCGAGTAAAGCAGCTATGATGTCACGGCAAGTAAAACTGAAGAAGATGTGATTAATTATTTTAATCCCGTGCCCACAGCCTCGGCATGAAGCAGCATAAGTGGAGCGAACATCGCCACCGGAGATGATCCGCCTTTAAGAAAACAATCTGAGCTTACACTAAACACAGATTTCATCAAGGAGATCGTCGACAGCAGCGAGCACGCGAATAGACCAAGCGTGGGGGAACCTAATTCCAAAGACAATGACAAAATACAATTTGGATGAAACCTGTTAAGTCCTACTTCCGAATACTAGAGCTAAATTAATGTAATTTGATAATACGGCATGTGAGCGAAATACTCACTCAATTAAAGCGAATGACATCGCAGTAATGTCGAGAAGCTGTGGGGAATTCGTGGCGCTGCCGACAACAAGGCGCAAGCCAGGCGCGGCGGAGTTTGTAATTGAATAACAGACGCCTGGAGAAAGCCTTTCAATTTCCACTAGAGAGCCATGACATGTATGTGTAATGCAACAGCCAGATCGCCACACCACCCTCTGCCGGGCTGATACTCCCCAGCGGACTAGGCTTTCTGAAGGTCTTCCCTTAATAAGAAAATTGGTTTAGGCAAGGCAGTCAGAATGCTGTGCATTACTTTGAAAGCAGCTCCTTTGCTGCGCTGTAACTTAATTCTTCACCCTAAAGTAACCTCCATTGTGTCACTTGACCATTTTGTTGGCACGCGGCGGTGAAAAATGATCGAAGTCGAAGGTGTACGTCCACGCCCAACATTTTGTGCATCACTTCGTGCATGTATATAAAGCGTCTTTGGGCTGTACAATGGGCCTCTCTGCTGCACAGGCACATCAAATTAATTTTTTTAAATTTCCCTCACGAGAGCACTATGTGCAACAAATAACAATCCAATGTCTTTCTACAAGAGCAGCTACGGCTGTTTGGGGAATTTGTAAATGTAGCCGGGATCTACATAAATGGGTGGGAATAGCTTCGTGGCACACAGGAATATAAATGGCAAAATAACGCCGGTTTCATCATAATAGATACAGGGCACAGCTATAAAATGCAAAGGTCACCAGTCTCATTTTGCGGAGCTGTGAGCTATTTTTTAAGAGGAAGCAATTTTGATTGCAGAATTTTACGGCAAAACACGGCAAATGCTTCGGTAAATGCTGTACCGCAGTGATCGGAATATTTTTATGACTCATAAAAAGTCACTTGAAGTAGATTCAATGGAACAGGTTCGAGTAGATTCAATAGTGCTTTGCAGTGAAAGCAATCATGGCTCACAATAAGGGGGATTACGTCTGCAATAAACTGCCTCTTCTGGGCTGATGCTGCAGGACCAGCCCTGCCAGACGACCACGAGCAATCGCCCGGCCATTAATTGCTCCGGTTGAAAATGTTAAGCTGGGTCTGCCATCTCTCACAAGCGTCCAGCAAACCAGTTGTAAACATTAACCTAGGTCCTGCTCACAAAGGACTTATGAATTACCCTTGTCCCCCGAGCCGGGCATGTCTCCAGAGCGCCTACCTCCCACTAATACAAATGTAATGGACCGGGGGGACTAAAACACCATCGGCGAACAATCATACTCCTCCCGGGGCCGGCGTCGCACACTCATAACTATATAATGCTTCGTACATGAAATATTAACCATTGACGGGACCATATATTATTCTATTAGCACATTATGGCGCAAAACCTATTTGGCTGCAACCCTGAGAAAGACATATTTGCAGATGATTACTGCAGGAGGAAGGCACGCAGGCCGGCTGTGTGAGCTAATGTGATCACTGAGAAGCTTAGCGCAAAGGACGATTTCCATCTAAAGACACATAAGAGGATTTTGATGTAATAAATATAAATCATATCCCACTGTGATGATGGTGATTGGGGCGGCAATCCGGCTGCATATTTACGTGAAAATGACGAGATGAAAACTCAATCAAGTTTGATACAGCCTCTCCAGACAGAAAACACGGATACAAATCACCGCAGAATGCCAAATAAAACAAACTTTTTACGCTATTCACAGCAACGTCCTGTTTTTCCAATATCCACAAAGAAACTAGTTATTAATGCCCGCCAGACTGCGCTAGCACAGCCCAGATGTAACGATAGATATTCAAAACATTGCTGGCTTGCACAGCCAGAGCGTTTTTACAGTCGCCCAAACTCTTTTCTGTTTCTAAACAGGCACCGAGATTCATATAGTACAATTTTGATGGCATTTAGGCCAGCTTAGTCCCCACTAAGTAGCTCAATATAATCCTCGACTGAGCCTCTCAATTTCTCAAATGTGTGGAAGATTAGTGAAAGGCCTTGCATAAAATCCATAACTCCGAGGTGCCGGCTAGCCAAGGGTTATTCTCCCATGTCATTAAATACATATTCCTCAGTAAATCAGCTTGGGGCCGTATTACGGACTAATACACGCACCTAATGAGTGACGACCGCTAAGTACAAAGGGTTCAAGTATGCGTGATGTATGTGTGACGGCGTTCGTTAAGGCTTTGTATGACTTACATTTAAAAGCTGGATAAGGGCGAAGTCAAGTATTTCCTTCGTAACGCCATCACTATAGCAGCTGTAGCTGTAAGAGCTTTATGCTGCGATTCAAAAGTAAAACTAGTTACAATGGATAGGGGATTCTGTTCCCGAAGAAGCGGTGTAAGTTTTGCGTAAGACGAGCGCTCAAGCGACGCAGTCCCTAGGATTTCTGGTGACTGCTCAAACACACAAATCCATAAATGCTCAATTAGACACGCTCTTGAGCTGCAAATGAGCTGCGGCAGTTGCACGGACACAATTGAGATGTTTATTACAGATTCGTCGCTTATAATCCAGCTGAAACGTCCTCGTGCTGGGTGCTCGAGAAAAGCTCTCACCAAGATGACTGGGGCTATTAAATCCTTGGATCATAACACTTCAACTTTGGACCGATTAAATGCGCGGTAAAGTCTCCAAGCCGGTACGCAACTACAAAAATACCCCATCTTTCACCTGCAAATTTGGACACCTCTATGCGTTTCTGGCTAATTAAACACGATTATCCACCGGCGTATTAGGGGGTATGGGCCTGATTGTGCGTCATGCTAATGTCGGAGAGACAGCTCTAAATGTAAGCAAGAAGTGGAAGTAAGCTGCTTTAGTCAAGCCTCTTTACGGTAAAACCCACGAGAGTCTAAAATCAACACTCCCGATACAAGTTATGTCGGCGGTATTTCACCGAGCCACACACACAGCCGCTTGAAAAGTATTGATTGAATTTCGCAATTTTGTAATAAAACACAGCAACTTAGGCAAATCTGCACAAATTGAAGGAAATCGGGGGATTATGGATAATCCGGGAATTAATCATCATTGGAAGTTGCTTATCCTATTTCGTTCTAATTCAGTACACAACAATTGCAACTTGGAACCTGATCGCATTAAAGGATTACTCGAAGCCAGTAATCCAAAAAGTGGCCTAAAAGTATTGACCTGCTGAGCTTTCTCCATTAAATACGAGACGTAGACAGGCGGACAAGGCAATCAAGTTCCACTATAATTATCAGGTGATAATAGTACACCCAGGTCTTCCTCGAAATATACACGGGGTACATTATCACGTCACTATAACGAATAATGATGACCAATTAAAGAACTTGTATAACCCAGTGTGTGTCGTGCACATATGATTATACTGGTATTATGAATCGTAATATCTGTGTAGTGATAATTGTTGATAATAAATGCACTGGTACAATCAAAGCCAGAGATGGCCAATTCTTAAGCTATAAATCATATTTATTCTCATTTACTGTAGACCAACCAGCGTGGTATTTCTAGAAAAGATAACAATTTCTTGACGCTGGACCAGTTGACATTCTCACGATCGGGGTGAACAGATTCAAAGAACAATACGTGGGGTCCACCCGAATTAGCCCAGCTTAACTTAAACAGCGAAGCTGATGGGACAACACCGGTTAATTAGCGACCAGAGCCACAAAGCATCGCCACCGGAGATAGCGCAACGCCGCATGAAAGGGAGGCGCCATAAAAGGCATCCACGTCAGTTTGCTGGGTGGCCCAATGAAGTTTTATTTTCATTAAAATTCAAATTGCCCATTGTAAGCAGTGTTTCATCGGGGTAAGCTGATTGAGGGAAGTGGGAGTGCATATTTACTGGTGGCCGGTAATCTGCATAAAGCGTGAGGGGTCATTTGGTCGGTAATGTCGTCCACCGATAGGTGAGCGGGGGGTCAGAGAACAAAGGCGGCTACTAAATCGGTGGGACCTGACTAGTGTCACATTAACAGCCTCGGCGCTGACATCTCGCTGGCAAACTATTTTTTATCAGTGACATTAGATTATTCTCCTACTTTTCTCTCTGACGCTCTCCCATCTCTGGCAAAAGTGTTTTCCCACTACAGGAGGTAATCTCCTGTTTTTTTCTGCACAAACGCCGTCAGATTCGGGTCTGATGTAAGTTAAATCACAACGGATGTAATTAAAGACGGAAAGAATGTGTTTTTGATACGTTCCTCTCTCCCGAGACTGTAACCGACGTCTGCTGGTTTTTAAGCAGCGCGGAGGATTATGGGTAAATGGCCGTGTGGTCGTATCTATTAGCAGGAAGTCAGGTAGGTGAATTAACTCAAAACACGTCCGGGTGTGTAACTTGATTCACATCTCGGTTAACTGCCTCCGCCATCAGATCACACCTTAAAAAACAGCTCGCGGAGGAGCGTATAAGGTATCGCCGCCGGCAACAACGTGATCTCCAAGTCAAACAAAAATTCCAATGTCTGCCATTGCTGCGGGCCATATATATAAACCCGGCGATGAATGGGAGCAAATGTTCGCGCTAATACGGGGGTAGTTATTCAAGGGTGATGTTTACTGTCATTCTCTGTTTTCTCCTGCCCCCGTCGGATAATTACAAGCTTTCAAACTGCGGTAATGAGATACCCGCTGATTCCAACTATCAATCTCGCGCCGCGCTAAATCATAACGCTCAGTCGCGCTGATGATAGGTATTTCCCCGCCGACAAGCCCGAATTCCTTATATCTCTCTCCTCGCGTGAGAAAATTGATTACGCAACCAATGGCGCGTCCCCGCATCGAGGCGAGTACGCTGTTTTACCATGTTTTACGGCGTGGGCTAAAGTTTAGGAAGAGTTATGTAAAGCGGAGGTGCCGAGAGGTGTGAGCTGGGTATAGAGGAGCGATGCCTCGGGGAGATTGGGTGTTTAGTAGGGAGCGGTTAGGCACCGACTATTGTCACTGGTCGGCGGGCTCAGGGTCCCTTGTTTACCCCGGGCAGGAAGATGACACCCGTGTCGACTTCCCCTGCCGCTTGTTTTTACACAGTCTGAACGAGCGCAACCAATCGGGGCTCTATTCCACGTGTAACAAAACCCGTCATTCAAACCGGGCGATGCATTCCGCCATCTAAAAGCCATGTAAAATATTCATGTCCTACTTATGGCGGAGTGGAAAACATAAAACAAAAACAGCATGGCCGATTTGATTTCTAGACAAATAACTATCAGGATTTAACGTGGCATAATTCAGTCATTCGTCAATGATTAATTCATTTCCATCCACTTTAAGCCTCCGACTGTTCTTGGCAAGTATAATGTAGCAATGGCAAACGCCCATTGTGATTTGGGGCTATCAATTTTCATGCATTATTGAGCAACTCACTTTTATTGACTTGGAGCCGCGGCTGAAGTGCTCAATATTTGTCCTGCTATCACCATTTGCTCCCGTCCTTAACACGTTTTTGCCGACCAAATCAATAATCTTTCCAATCATGGCCGCCGTTTCGGCTTTGATTGCACGGCAAACTCGACTTTTGTACGGCAAAGCCATATTTGATTCTGTGCAATTAAACATTAAAGGTTGCCAAAATTCCACATCACACTCATCCGTTTGCTCGCCATATTTAGCAATAACTCGGCGGCAATGTGCGATGAATAAATGTTGTTTTCATTTCATTTGGATTAGAGTGCCCAATAAATAGAATTGAATCATTCATATGTGCTTAGATTCATTAGCAAATAGATCTATTGGAACCTGGCATACTCGAGCCCCAAAAAGCCATTTGGTAAGTGCCCGAAATAATACTCCTCGTGGTTTGTGCTGTCGAGATGGGTATTTTAAGGTATTTGGATGGTTTGGAATCTCTTAATTCGTTCGTGTCGGCCTTCCCCTTCAATGCACCCCCGGTAACAAAAGTTCTTTATCCGTCTCCCGACTTAAATTCACTGCCTCTGATTCAGTCAAAGAGATTGAAGTGAAAGCAAACCACTTTTCAGGGTTGTTAAGTTGATTGATTTTGTTCAATGGGGTTGCGACTATCTCGCCGTTACAGCATTTTGCGTTTTCATTTGTGAGCGCTCGGTGATCCTTGGCGCTGCCCATAAAGCCGGTGATGAATACGTGCAGGCGAGCGTGGCCAACAAACCACCGCACCACCAAGTAGCGATTAGATGATTAAGTCTATATAATTTCACCGCATTTCAATGTATAATTTACCCCGCGCAACAAAAGGGACACGAATCAATACAGCTTGAATCCTCGCGGTGGTTGCGGTTAGGGGGTGGAAGGGGGGGGGGGAGTAATGCCTTCACGCTATGATGCCTCTCCATAATACTGATTCGGTGAATGGCGGGGCAGCAGAGCATACACTGAGTTATCACTGCTTGTCCTGCTCCAGTGGGCAGCCATTTCCTCTCACTTGATTGCCCCCGCCTATTGTGGGTATTTCAAGGCCTGTTGGCTTCCCGTCAGGGGCAATTTTTGCTGTCCGAGGAGGCGTGGCCACCCTCGCTATCGCACAAAGACAGACAGGGAGTTTATATGCCAGTGTAATTGCCAGCTCTCGTCATGCGAGGCGGCGAGCGGCGTCGGGGGAGACAAAGGTTCCAAAGGGGTGGCCATGACTGTTCATGTCATTACACTGCATCCATTATACATGTTTGCATCACAATCACATTACCGACGAGCATCTCCAGCGAGAGCTTTGTCCGCGCTGGTGCGACTATTGTCCACCGTTATAACCGACACTCCGGAGTTAAATGAATCACAAGCGTTATGAAATGTGTCATTGTGAGGGGAAGACTTTCAGGGAGGATATTATCCTCTCAGGCCAGGAAACCACTGACAGGTGCAGCCAAATAGGGCAGCATAATATCCCTTCTATTGCCAGGATCCGGCAATCTCAGTCTGCATCAGCAGCCACGGGCAAGACAGAAGGGAAAACAAGGGCTTCAACATCGCCTCTTTTTTTGTTTCTATTAAATATCAAAAATCCTCAAATGGAAACTCATTTCAAAATTTATGAAAGTGCATAGTGAATAAACGAAGTGGGTACATTCATGAAATCCATTTGACATACGAATGCCTTTTCAAGAGCAATTACATGAATGCTTTTGCTCACGTTTAAGCAATTATAATTTTTAATTTATGAAGAGAGACTGCGCTGCGCTATTGTTGACTATATTAACCAAAAGTTTGACAATGCCACATGGTGTTTGAACGCCCTCATGCGCGCCACCCTCGAGCCTAATGAAATTTACCATTATCATGCCGGAGAACCGCCCTGTGATAAAAAAGATCTTGAATAAACATTTCAAATCAAACCATTGTAATGGGATCCGCCAGTTTTTCCATGCATACCTGAGGCTACATGAGGCTGATACAACAAAAAGGTTTGAACTCTGACGAGTATTACAGCTGTCAAATTAACATTTTTCACCACAAGTGACATTTGTCAGTTTCATGTTACAGCGCACGAGGGGCTGGGGGAATAGAATAGGACCATCATGCGGTGATTAGGAATTTCACGACAATGGCTGAGGAGGTGACGTCTCCACGCTCTGGTGGCGACGATCGGCACCACCAACAGATGTACACTGTTCCTTCATGCTTGACCAGGAGTGTGTGACAACCAATTTCCCATATTACATATGCACTGTGTGCCATTTCAATTACGAAAGACACTCGGAACACCATGCTTGAGCACACACAGCGTCTATTTGCTTTGCAGGAAGCGATATTTTTGCTTTCTTCGCTGACCCTTGTCTGCAAGTTTTGGCGGGAGATGATAAAAGGGGCACTGTATGAAGGAAACGTTTTCCATTAGCCAATCACAAAGTGGCATTGTTAGGGTGAATTAATTGTTGCCTAGGAATCAGGCAACATCTAATTACCCCGGGCTACCACGGTTATCAGCAGATCACGCTCCGATAGGCAATCTTTTGTCATGGAAGGCCGACTTTGAAAACACAACTTTGTCATTAGGGAATAATAATGAGTTCATCTGCGCGTGACGCTTAAGCAGCCGTGGCATCTGGTGGGCAAACCTCAGCAACCACCTTATTGGCGGCCACTAAAGCCAATCAGCTGCCGGCAACAGGAAGGGGTAGAGCAACCCCGCCAAATTGCCCTGGGAGCAGTGGCAGCCATCCGTCAGATCCCACAAATGTTGAGACACCTACGCACACAGGAGGCTTGTATCTAGCGACTGTATCTAAATAAGGCAGCGCTCCGACAGGCAGGGCATCCTTCATCCCTCCAGCTTCCATGCGCCATAAAAAGCACGAAAATGCATGGCAATAAGCTAATTGTAAAGTTAATCAAGTTAATTTGAGACTGAGCAGGACCATGTGATGCTGACGACTGGGAAGATCAAGGGATCAGCTGAGGAATTTATGAGCGAGTGAGGCCAGATTAATGGATGCTGGCAGGAGAGGAGTAGACATCAACAACCGACGGAGATGCTCTCGTGAAAACATTCCGACATATTAACGCACTGTGATAAAAATCACACGTCTTCGGCGAGCAGGGGAAAGCAAACATAAGAAACAGGATATTAAAGGAATGCGTTGTCGGTGTACCTGGTTATTAGCTGTTACGCCATCATCATACGCCCTAACTGCGGAGACAACACCTGGTCATCACGGTAATATTAGCCGAGGCCTTCGGGGCTACCAGCAACAACGAGCAGTGGGAATCATAATGAAATGCCTTCTATAGTTGATCACAGGGCCGAGGGTATATGACGCTCGGCCACAATACATCTGACAGCAAATATATGGCATGGAAAAAGGTAATGCCCATCGTGGCGTGATGAAATCGACGGTGTCGGGAGATAAGCCACAATTAGGGCTACCTTCCTGGCTGGAGATGGTAATTACTAAGTAATGGAAGTTCATAATGGCCAGGCAATTGTGTGGCCACTGCCATGACAGGATTGTGGTCCGCGGTCATTTGTCACCATTGTTGGTGCGACGGGCCTGCGGGCTGACAACAGGTTCTCAGGGTCGCGTATACATTTTTCATGCCGAATAATGGAATGTAACTAAATTATAATCAATTTTTATCAATACCAACACTTATCTCCGGCGTGGCATGACGAAAGCGGAGAGGCGAGTTTATCCTGCTGTCACAAAGAGTTTCCCTCGGCTATAAAACACACACTAAAATGTAAGCGTTTAGCATAAAAAGACGCAACGTATCATTCTTTATTCAAATGCATCCGAAATAAACGCTCATCAATTGATAATCACTGCTGCACTCGGTGATAAAAGACCCCCAGGCTGAGCATGTCATCAAAATAAATAAACTCATACAATCATCTATTACATGCCAGGTTCATTAACGTGATAACAGTCATAGTGGTGGAATAATGACAAAGCAGAATGGAAAAGCTTTCCTCTGTCGTCTCAACAATTGGTATTTGGTGTCAAGATTGACTTTTATGGGTGTTTTTCGGAATGTTTCCCAGATGAGAAGACGGAGTGGAGATGCTGGGGCGAGATAAGAGCACTTCTCATCAGTGTTAAGTAGCCTCCAGCCAGCCAATGGATGAACATCAAAGAATGGGTGGTCATCTGTAAAGAACACCTGCAAAATCGTGCACGAGATGTTATCAACTTTATCTGCGCAATCACGGTTTCACGTGAAGGTGATGCCCGTATTTGGTGTTAGTTTTCACTTGCGTAGAACGGCAGTGACCTTCGGGGCTGGAGGTCGGTAAGAAAACCCCGCTATAAATCCGTACTAGTGGCATTAGCGAAAGTTAAGTCGCATCTGCAGTCGTAAAATAAATGGTCAGAGGAAGCGCATGACAGCTACATAAAGAGAGATGAAACGCACATTCATCAGCCAGAAAAATTGTCATTTACGTCAGTCGTCTTTTCTAACTGGCGCGGAGGGTTGAAAAATTGGCGACACCTAGTATAATATATAGCATATCCATTGCACTTAAATCAAGCATGAAATATGATAGGTCAAAATTTAGAGAACTAGAGGAACCTTATTGAACTCATTTGACTTATGTTTCAACTGAAAATAGTGTTACATAATCGTGCTTAGAGAGCGTTCAGTGAACCAGCAAAGTAGGATAAGATGGAAGACCATGACCTACTTCGCAATACCGCCCATTCAACAAGAATTACGTCATTTTTACATCAATGTATGACACATTGCGAATACATAATTCTATGTATGAATGTACCGATTAATACGATAAATTATGAGGTTGTTAATTAGCCCGAGTGAGCTAAGCAATAAAATGTATTGTAAATTAAAAAATCGCACAAAATTAAAACTAGGTCAACCAACCTCCATCTTTCATTAGCATCCTGGAGATGACATTTGAAGTGTTTTCACCCTGACAACAGCACCTGCGGTACTTTTATAGTGTAACGGACATGTAACAAAATTGAATCAAATAGCTGCTGTGCAAATGCTTGCACTGATTGACGAGCTGTAGTGATAATTATAACATGTAACCAGGGAGCGTCAGGAGTCAGAAGACCTTCAACATCCGATCTTACATACTCGTGTCAGTGGACAGACCCTGATGTAAACAGCTCTCCTCTAACCCATACATAACGAGCCAACAAAACTTTAACAACATCATAAAAATACAAACAGGACCAACTGCTGCTGAGCATTGCCCCTCTTGTTGACGCCATGTGTGGATGAGAGTGACGAGCTTATTTATTACACTCGAGTCTATCAAGCAATGTAGCAGACTGGCACAAGATGGGGGGTGAAATGTGTGCTCTTATCAATGTACAAATATTGGCATGTACCTCAGCAACCATGTGACATATTAATGACAATACACAGACACAATGTGACACATGTTTGCCAACCGCACACATCGTGTTCAATCACATCACTCCCAGCTTCCTCATCATTACACACATACAGGGGTGAAGGGTCAGCATGTGACATGGCAATTCATTAACTCGTCTCTCGGTGGCTTCAGTCAGTAGCTAATTCTCTGTACGTGCGTCTGCGTGCATCGCATCCATCTGTCATAGTAGGTAGCTAAGGTGTGCACCTCTTCTTTCAGATATAAATAGCTATAAAACAGTCGTCATGCTCAGTATGGGGGGTCGAGATGACATACAATCAGATAAACACACACAGCGATGGTGATCTGCTAGAATCATAATTAATCCTGCTATCCAGGGGCAAAGTATCCTCAACCGGCGTTAGCGTATTTACGTAGGAAATGTGTGCCCTAATACGGTCCCTGGTGGGCTATTATACCTCCTGCCCCCGGTTGCCGTCAGGCTGTGGGGGTTGGCGAGAAGTGGGGAAGGTGGAAGCACAATCACCTGCTTCTGACAATGTCAGGCAAAATCCAACTTCCTTCCTGCTGCACACGATTGAGGAAGAGAGTGACATCTGGCCTACACAGAATCGTGGCCAGTTTTATGCGGTGTTTTACCGGTTATTACGTGAACCGCCAAGTAGGTTTGGCAGTGAATATCATAGTGAAAATTAATACAGGCCGGTTGGAGGAACAGCAAGACTTGATTCCTGAAGAGACGCATTGGCCTCGCCCAACGTAAATCTTAAATATGTACGTTCATAGCTAATCGGGTCTCTGGTTTTTGCGTCATATTAATTTCTGTGGACGGAGGTCTGTGGATGAAGATGGATATGCCATTATGGCAATCTCACTAGATGCTTCTCAAAATCTGAAATTTTGCTAGGGTTGCAGTTTGACCACCTATGGACAGTCTTAGGGAAGACACACCCAGCATCTCAGAGTATTGTCTTTCTTCATGTAAGTGGGATTAGAAGAATCCAAGTATCCCCTATCTGTCTTGACCATGTGATTATAGGCAGTTTCTTCTTAATAATACCTGATAATCTTAGCATTTCGGAAACCTTTCCTAGTAAGATCAGAGGTTAGTTATTGTTTGCTAGACGGCGAGAGACCAGAGGAAGACTTTTTAAGCTTTATAAAATGAGTCTTGCTCTTAAACCCTCAATAGCACATCCAAATTGAATGTATAACAGGGAGATGTTGACCTCTAGGGAACATTTGGTTTCGGAATATCGATTTCATATAACATGGTGCAAAATGATAACATTTCACAATCGAATACACCCAATGGTCCTCAGCAATGGTATATCACATCATAGGGATGATGTTGCGTAGGGACAACTTTAAAGCCGTGTGCATTGTAGGTGCTGATACTTTGCATACAGTAGCCTCTCGGGTAAATGCTTGCACTGACCAATATATGTGTTAAAATAAATTGCCAGGTTTTTTATAGCTAAGAATGTCCGTACTCAATCCAATAGCAGTGTGAGTATGAACGCTAAAGAAGGACGTGTCCTATCTGATGACATTATATTTATCTTCAAAATCAAGGGTTTTGTTTTTGTCAAAGAGTCGGCTAATGACTCCAAATTTACCATTCTTTTCCATAGCTTTATAAATTGTGTGTCGTGTTATCTGTGCTCCTCTATTT
>JAXGGS010066653.1:20491-46555 GCA_035585475.1 Armandia brevis | reverse complement strand
CCAAGGTCAACCATAACAGATCAACGATATCATAATCAAGCCGCGATTGTTATTGAATTTGAGAGCACGGCCCCGCCGTGTAATGCGCATTTATGTCTATAGAGGCGCGGGGCTAAATTGATGGCACGGAAAAAGTGCTGTATGCATGGCGTATTAACACGCATCACCGGCTCTAATCAGATTAGCGGGCAGACAGAGACAGGTAATTAGCTGCCAACTCAGCCGTGGCCGGTAATAACCCGTGAAGCAGAGCATCACGGTCTGCTGCTCGTCGAGACAAGGCGCGATCCGCGAGGAGGAGTGCCAAAATCAATAGCTTAATACGCCACGGTGTGGTTCTTCACATTACACTATCCGTAAAACTCAGTCAAGTGTGACCGAGATGAGCTGCTCGACCATAACCAATGAGTAACCGTATCCAATCTCTGGCAACGCTCCATTTGATGGGCAAGGTCCCAGAGAGCGATCAAATATAAGGGGCTCGCCTTATCCACTTTCCACCAAGTTGTGACACAGCACCTAATTAGGTTTGTCTATATATGAAAAAGTGGCAATTAATTCACACGATCCATAGATAGCACACGGAAATTATGGTAGAAACGCGAAAAAATAAATCTAATCACTGAACGGGTTTGCCCAATTTAATGGGACAAATAAAAACATTATTGGATTTTAATTATTTACGACGTCCTTTGTTTGATTTTTGCCCATCACAGTCAGAGAGCACACCTTTTGATCACACATACGCACTATTTTCATCGACAATTTTTTAAACAATCAAATGCAAACAAGGGCGAACTCTTTAATTAAGACACTGACCTTTCTGCAGATCAAATGTCGCCAGACGGTAATGATATCACATTTCATGATCAAGTTCCTTGTAAAAGTTTTTCTTACAAAGCTGATGATACAAAACCTTTACAGAGTGATTCTTCCAGCGATTATTTTGCGAAAAATCTGATCGTTTTTAATTGTTCGTGATGAATTGTATGTGATATCTAGACATATATAGTTGATTGTGGGTGAAAAGTGATGTTTAATTTCAGCTATTCAACAATACGTTCCACATTTTTCCTTCTTTTAATGAACAAACACAAGAGGGAAGGCACTGCTCTTTCATTTCACATTAAATGCATTTAAAACGGACATAAAATCGTTTAATTGCAGATGCATGTTTTCAGTTGTGGTATAAAACGGATGTTTATACAGTGGCGTCCAGATGACATTAGAAGTGTATGAGGTGCTCAGCATCAGCAACCAAGACATCATTAGTAGTGTAGTGTTGAGATTGATCACGCCCTTCCATAATTGCCAATTCACGGATCAATTTACACTTGCTTGCTCGGGCCCTGATCTTTTGACAGATGAGCTACAATAGAAAGCTACCGGGTCGAGGGCGGAATCAGCATGCATGAGAGTGGTGGGGAGAACTGGGCTATCTCCCCTGGCACGATCCTCACAGCCATGTACACACAAAACAACTGAGGGGCGTGTATGCAAATGCCCCGACTGGTGTTTATTGTTTCATAAAACAGGCCGCCATTTTTTATTATCAGACGCGAGACCCAATAAATAGGGGTCAAATGAATGCTGCGTACACGATATAGCTTTCCCTGACCAGAATTACAGCGCGCTGAACTTGGGTTAGTTGTTATTCTAGGCATTTACTCCCCCACACAATCTTATGTCAGCCGAGTTAGGGACTCGAGGATTTAATGCATTTAACTTGCATGTATACGATATGTAGGGACAAGATTCTCCTGGCTATGAGGTGCTTAGCTTCTACAAAGGAGACTCAAAAGAACAAAGAAAAGAGCAATCGGGCGTCACGCAAAGCGAGAGTAAAAACGATAAATCGTACGAAGGAGGCCTGCTGCAGGGAGGGAGGAGCATTGTTTTATGTCAATTATGGCCACCTTATCCCTCACGGGATCATCGAGGTCCCACCCGGCATTAGAATTACCAGACAGCACCTCGTAAGTCACAAGATTTTGTAAAGCAAGGAGTAATGAGCCATTAATCCGGGGTTTATGATCAATGGAACACTGAATTATAGGACCTTGGCGGAATTTATTTGACAACGGTCACTATGACAACAACACAGTAAATTTGCTTGAGCCGCGCGCGGCGCCCGGTTTCTGATCATGATTCCAAATATTTGCCGGCGGACATGCTATCAAATTCATCCGAGTCGGATCACGGGGGATGATCCATCAGGCGACTGCGATAACACCCGGGGAGTTTTAGCCAGGAGCCGGCAGCCAGGTGTCTTGCTGCAGCGGCAACAATAGATGTGTGTATAACACCTCCCTGACATATAGGCCACCTGGTCTACATAGACCTCCCCCCCCCTTTTCTAAGATGCTTCTTTTTCTGCGACACACAACCAAACAAACCGATGCAAAATTACATTTTTGTATCATCCTCATATAACGGCTACGCGCGTTTTATGGTGGCGTTTTATGCCGCATCCGAGATTAAAAGATGCATGATTTACGAGATGCAATTTCTTTTTCGTTTATGACGCATTTCTGACCAAAAATGTAGAGATTGTTTGAGCCATAACGAGAAATACGATCACGATTGTCATATGTAATACAATATAATCTAAAATAGTTTAGAGATGAACTCGATTTATTGCTTTGTACGACAGGCACGGTGATTTATTTTTGTTGAATTATTACGCAAGATCCATTAATCAGATGTTTTATGATCAATAACCGACTTGAGTTTGTTTAGCTATATCATTAGTTCTCACTTCTACCCGCCTCGGCGACATGGACAACGAGCCAAGTCATGTCACGTGTTTGACGCATAATTCATTCCGGATAAGCGTTTGGAGCAGATGAATAAACCGAGAGGGGCTGGGTCCTTAAAGAAAAACTCCCGCTGTAAGCATCGATGCTTTACACAAGCCCGGTAATTGATGCCAAAGCCATATGTAAGAAGCTTATGAGCACTCCATATAGATACTTCGTGCAACAATAAAAACACCGCGGCACAATTGCTATTGGTTTTAGCTCTCATCCCTGGTGATCCTAAGTCTACAACAAAAGGGCATCCCCTTAAGGATAAATCGCTTCAATCCGGCTCGTCATAAAAATTATCACGGGTATTAATGGGTCGCGCTGCTCATATTTTAATAATACATTCTGCCGGGTGATTGCCCTGGAGATGAGCTCTCGGGCAGAGGAGCAGGAAGTTGTTCCGGGCTCAGTTTGGTTCCTAATCCATTGAACAAGCGCCCGGTTTTTTCCCAGCGCAGCTCGCGCCTTACAAAACATCTTCATATTTAGGCATACCAATGCGATCAGACTAATGGCATTCACATGTAAAGTTGGCAAAATAAGAAGCGTTTAACAAGATTTACGACTCCACAAGGACTATGGCATTGATTATGGAGAACTCTATGGGAATATAATGGTGATGAATGCCGTATTGATCCTCAACCTGTGCTGCTAGTTAGCAGCGTTTTTTTCTGGCAAATTTAATGCAAACCGACCTGGTGTTTATAATTGTTTAGCCTAGAACATGCCCATGGTTTTCTGACTGGCTGCCCAGGAGGGATTGCTGGGTCTCTAGGATATCAACACGCCTGGCACAATCTCGCCTGCCTCAGCAGCCAACACGATATACAAGATCAATGCTTGTGCTCCAGCTAGTCTGCGCTTTTTCTCAATAATCATATGGCACCGATAAAAACCTCGACAAAACTAGGGTGTCTTTCATCAATCTAAAAGCTCTAAATTACATTTAGAGGAAGCCAGGGAGAAAAAGCCGGCAGCTTTGCACAAAGAGAACCAAACAGTACAAGCACTGTTAGCCACTTTGAGTTGTCATCAATAATGTGAGTAAGGATTCTTCCCAAGGCATGGAAAGAGCAATCTTTCAGGTGAACACAAAAAGTGGGTAGTGACTGATTGTCAGCGGCGGCGGGGTTCACCAGTAATGTGCACCGACAGATATGCATGCTCTAAACAGCAGGTTTTCGGTGCTCGAGTGAATCAGCGTGCAGCGCCTCGTCCCGTTGGAAAAAAAGTAATTAGGGGGAAAAAGAGACGACAGCGCTTTGCATCGTTTGAAGCATGAGGTTACACAACAATGGTTTCGAGTAGGAGGCGGAAAACACATGGGCTACTCGTCAAATTTCAATTAGCAATCTGATGCAAGCTAAGCACGGATTGCTCGATGACATTGTATTTTTAAGGAATATAAATGAAATCAACAGTTCTAAACCACGAATTCAGAGGTCACGAAATCATGATCCATGAATTCCTAAACTGGCAAGTAGCTATCAATAAAATTATTAATTGGTGAGTTACAAACCCATGCGAAATACACAATAATACATAAACTATTTGATCAATTTAGGCCGAATAAATGACATGTAGCAATATACTCAGTAATGCCTCATCATGGTCTTCCACTTTTGCCTCATTAAATTGAACACCCGAATAAAATGTTCTCAGAAATAGTACTTGGGGAAAAGCTACATTGTGACGTTCGTGAGAAATACATGTAATTTACATTTAATTGGTAAAAAAAAAACTAATTCTAATTAAAAAGTCCATGGTCATGTTCACTCATAATTAAAAGTGCTGATGCAAGAACGTTTAAATGAATGTGTCCTCTTTGCGCTTCCCCTTCGTACTTCTGAGATCACAGCTACCGCCGAGTCAACGATAAGTAGGTCATGGTAGGAGAAGCCTTGGAGAATGCGTGGCCTATGGAGCGGACGTTTCAATACTACTTCGGGGCAATCAGTCTATGTAAACAGAAGTGGTATCAGCTGGCTATTTGTGTAAAAGCATAACAGAAGACAGCACTGCTCCCTGTCCACTCTATCACAAGAGTTAAAAAAGATACCAGGTGCAAACTTTATGATGCTCGAATGAATAGAATTACACCACCATTAAAGCAATAGATGAAAATATGGGGTGAAAGCTTTGGGTGCGTTATCTCTTATGCAGACGGTTTTTATTTCGCGGAAAATCGCCATAATTGGACAATGAAAAACGACCTTCATAACTCAATGTCTCCGAGCAATGGCGAGATGTATATCTTTATCAAAGCCTCATGAATAGTTAAAACGCACATGTTTCCCGCGACACAACAACTCATCACCCGGCCGAGCGATGCTGACGGTAATTACACCTGACTCCCAGTTTTCATCACGCCAACATCGTCGAGCACCTTGGAAATCATTGCTCAAAAACTCGCCTCCCCGGCTAATAAAAGCGACTACAAAGAGCGACAAAGCGCCGCGCTGTGTATACGTCCCCGGAAACTCGGAACAGTTGGAAAGACGTAACTCAATGGAAATCACCGGCGCTCTGGCCAAAGGTTGGTGAGCAGGCAAAAGAGCTACTCGGGGTTGCATTATTTATCATAGCTGCTGGGTTGAGAAAACAGCTGATAGCAGTTGACACCCTAGCACCTTGACTGTGGATGTAGCTGATTGGTTAATCATCCCTCCACTTAGGAGGTGATGTTTTTGTGGGTGGAGCCACGTGGTTTTCGTCTGGCTCTGGCATCCATCTGGCAGCGTGCCACCCGTGCGTAATCTTATACGACCCCATTAGCTACCCGGGCTGTCTTTCATTGGGGTTTCATTTCATCTAGATTTCAGATTAGATATTAATTAAAAACAAATACTGGTTCGGGGCTGGAGCGAGCACTGTTGACAAACCAAACACATCTGCCCCACAAATATTTGGCCCCGCGGCCAATCACAGTTGTGTTCGCCAGACCTAATTGACCGAAAGCTCCACAGCAAATATTGACCAAGACAGAGCAGAGAAATCTGTCTGAAAAGATATTCTCAGCGCCTTTATCCTAAACAATAACGTTCCTTGTATAGAGCTGTTAGGTGGCAATCTCTATGATAGAAGCCATAGATATAAACATTGCGCAACTGCCTTCCGCAGATTCTTAAACATTGCTACCAGTTTTTACGAGGCAGAGGAGTGAGTGTAAGCCAAGAAAGTTTTAAATTATTTCAAACATCCATTGTGAAATATCTGCGGCGTTTTATACCGAGGGCATCTGGCCAAATGAAAACAAATTGCGCAGTTGTCTTGGTAATGGGTGAAAGCGTGCAGCTCAAGAAGGGTCTCTAAATCAATATTTTCACCCGACAAAAAAGGATAGAATTCTAACTGTTGGGCATAATCCAATGTCATTGAATCTAACTTGGTAAGAGTAAACACACCACCATTTCCCAAACAATCACGTTTTCTTTGATTTTTGCCTCGACGGCGCATCCAATAGGGCAAGGCAAACCAAGAGGGCAAATATTATGATAAAAGGTTATCCATGTTTTCTGGTGGGCAAAATGTTTGACATCCTGGTGCAAATATTGTATTAGTGAGTCTGCCTGTAATGGGCAATACTGGATAAACAGAGAACAGCATGCACTCAATTCTCTTCTAATCGCAAGGTCTGATGTAACTTCATGCTGGGCTAGACCACAGGCTTCAAAATGGTTACCGACATTTACCACAGAAAAAATAACCGTTCGATGATCTCTCAACTGTCTTCATTAGTGTCTCAGTCGAACTTTATTACGTCCTTCATTTTTTCCCGTAGAAACCGAGTGGAAACCGAGGTCAAATTATTATTCTTTCTTAAGCTTTGGTATAAACGGCACTCTTTCAAAGGACGCTACTAGTTTTTACAACTTTAGGAATTTGTGGTGAGATAAACGTATTTCGGTGCAAGTAAATCAATATACGGGACAAAAGGGGGCGAATACTCAAAGTCTTCCAGTTCACCAAGTTTAGAAAACAACTCATGTTCAGAGCAAGTCACGTAGCAATTTTACAAAACAAAAATGTCATTGCCTACTTTATTTGACAGGACTTGTGGTTAGTTTTCAAGCGGTGAAACTGGAGATAGGGAACCACGTCTAGGCTGACGTATCACAAACAGACTCGAAACAGACAGCAGCTCGGGGCTGAGAATCGAATGGTTTCAGGGACAACTCGGGATGGATGCCGACTACAAGCCGTCGAGCTGGCAGGCAACCAAAGAGGTGTTAGACAGCTGATAATAGGCTCCTCTCTGTTTAGCTTGCAAGAGGATAGCCCACCCCTGCCCCTCGAGTGTCAGCATCAGACAGACACAGCCCAGGATGGTTTATTATGGGAAGGCAGTCGGGCGGCCATGTGCACAATTAAACATGCCATTTCACCAACACTGTGGGTGTTAGATGTCCGGGGCCGGCGGTGCTCCACTGTAAACAAGCGGGCTGGCGGCGACATGGGAGGGGGAGGAGCTACCACCACGTGATTGATGGACCACGTTTGTGTGGTCGCGGGGAATCCGGGGAATCCGCTGATCGTCTGATAATGGGAGGGTGGATGCAGGCGAGGAGTGAGCGGAGGTGCTCAGGCCAGCTGCATAATTTGTGAAAACCATCCGTTTTCTCAGCGCCAAGTTATCCAGCATACTTGTGTATCAACAATGTCTTATCTCAAATAAAATATACGGGCTTCAGTTGCAGATTTGTAATTGTTCGTGTGATTGAAAATTCTTGCTGGAGTAGCTATGTTGATTTGATCGATCCCATGCCCGAGCAAACCATGCAAATTTTACTGGAATGAAAAAAATCATCAAAGGAATCCCGAACTCCAGACAGGCTTAACATGACTACCCCAAGGAGGGTTTACGACCCGAACTTCCAGGCGAAGTCATTTCTGTTACTGACGCCATTTGACATTTCATCCTCTAATCAATTCCCTATCAGTTTATCAACTCCAATCTGGCCGAGATCAGGCGAGCTATAATATGTCAGCCTCCCTTCCCCCCAGCAAACCGGAGCCTGTCTATTTATTTTATCTGCTTGGGGGAGGCAGAAAATCACAACCTACTAAATTGGCTCGAGCAGTGGCACGCTAGATAGGATCAAGCTGTGGAGTTCTATCACCACCTTTATCTGCCAGCGCACTGCCAGCGACATCAGTGAAAACATCTTCACATGGAGGCACTGCTGGGGATTCACTTTCATCCGCTACAATTAGGGCTAATGCCTCGGGACAATCGTCTTACCAGCGACAAATGCTCGAGCACCGCATGACTTCGACGCCATTCCATTCATAGCAGCAACTCGACACTCTTCGCATCGCCATTTTTTACCAGATGACTCAACAGAATATCGGCGTCAGCTAATAAAACACGAAAAGAAAGCCGGGATCCGTTTTTAGACGGATTACATATATCACAGCGTACAGAGAGCGGGGCCCTGGGATTGCTGATGCCCCGAGGGGCTCTGTGATGAGTGATGGCAGGCAGCTAATGCTTGGCTTTTGCCCCACTCTACCCGGCTGACACAGCGCTTGTTATCAGGCCCAGTGGGGTGTAACCAGGTGAAAGTCATCTCAGTTGAGTGGATGGAAGCTCTAATCAGAGCAGGCTGGGCTTTATTACCAGCTTATTACAGAGGTGTCAATAATCGTGTGGGCGGAGCCACGCTCGGTGGGTGGTGCCGCAGACGCAGGAATGGGGTGAAGCTCATAAGCGATTCGTCTATCAAGGGGGCGATATATCATGAGCACGTTCCACCGACCGCGTGTTAACTAACTTCTATTATTCGCTCAGCAACATGCTCTGTCCGGATACAAGATCACCAAGAAACTAATAGAGATGAATATCACATATTAATAATTTTACATGTACCAAGGCAATTCATGTATTCAAAAAATGGATTTGTAGGACTAACTGAATTACAAATAAGCCAAAGCGTTAGCAATCAGCAAATCCTAGTTGAAGTATAAAACTCAAAGGTCTGCACATGAATTCAAGGATATTGGATTTGTGGTATCAAGTGCGTTAACGTGTGTATTCGGAATCCGAGACAGGATTCAATTGAGTAGAACACACAAGATGGTTGCAACTGATTACGAACCGATGGCGTTATGAGTGAGCTAAGCGATGCAACGTGTTTTTACATCTTGATTACCTGGCAACCTTCCAGATAAAAAAGGCGGGAAAAAAAACTTGTAGTCTTCCCTCAGGTACAGATTAAATCCAGATAACAAATAAAAACAAACTATTTTTACGACACCTATTGCCAGCGCTTAAGTTCCGCCCCGTGTAATTGACCTTTGATATTTCATATTTACTCAAATCAGCTTTACCAGATGTTTAGTTTGACGAATAACTAAGCAAATTGAGTACTGCATATATTCAACCCGAATTTTTTACGACTTTCAAAGCCAATGGTGTTTGATTTAAACGCCTGAAATATGTATACATGTATATGCGTCTGGTAGCCATCACGGAAAAGTTCACCGGGTTTAGACGTCACTCAAACGTGTCTGAATGAAACACGCAAATAGAAACACATTACAAGGCGGATATTAAAAGAAGCACCGACTAAAATGCGACCATGAATGTTTCCGATTCAGGCTTGATATTGAACACGTGGAACAGTTGCCCGAACACACCAGATCTTGGGAAACTCACCAGAAAAAACATCCTCGTGTGGCGCGGTGAAACCTTCTGGGAATTTCCCTCCAAGATGCCGATGCCACAAATATTTATAAATTAACCCCATAAGACTGATGCAAATTAAGATAAAACCCAATAATCGACGCTCAAGCCGAGCAGATGTATTATGTAGGCTGCCCGGGGAGTCAAACAAAGCTGATAGACGGGCAGATCAGCAGCTGATGTCAATTACAAACCCTTTAGGATTAATTACACGGGGTCTTATCAAAGTAGCAATTAACTCGAATGTCAAATATTATCGCGGCGACCAGGCACTCGTCGATTCATGAATCATAAGTGCGTTTTCCTCCCGCTATCAAATAGAATCAAATTGCAGCAAAAAAAGGGCATTTATGTGCGTTGGCATATCACATAGGAGTGATTCTCGACTGGAAACTGTGTAAATGGTTTTCAACGCAAACCAGGTATGTTTAGGTAGAGGGAACTTCACAGTAAAACCCCTCGGAGCAACACGTATTATATCAATTCACTGAAAACACGTTATGTGTGCTTCGCATTTTTTTCACAGCGCAATTATGTACGAACAAAACCAGGCTGACTAGAAGTGTGAAGTTATGCTTTAGACGGGGTGGTAAATCTACCAACGAGTAGAACACCGAGTAAAACCTACGCATTAAGATTGGCGTGGGCTTTGGTTGTCTGTCCTTGGGACACTCACCCTGTACCACACATCTACTACTAACACCAGCCAACAACACCTCATAGAAAACATGGGCTTGTATTACCACCTCTGCCACCATCGCTCACAGCCTATCTTATCAGCATGACCCCCTAAAACTCGGAGCCAGACCTGGCAGGACTCACCCTGTTATTCTAATTACATTTGCAGAAGTGTGCGCAGGTCTTGATTTCCCCCTAAATCTTGGTTTACAAGACGATTTAGCCAATCGTATCAGGTGGGAACTGTGGTGGCTTTAGGCTCCTCCTCTGGCTTGTTATTGGCTCACATCTTATCCTGGTTTGTAACACGGGATTTGTGGAGGATTTGCCGTCAGTAGTATAGAAGCTGCGACAAAGCAGAGATTACCAAAATAGACAAGGATTACTGTATTACATGACCTCTATCTCTAATATATATTCCTTTGCTTTGCAGATACTGTAGATATTTCTCTGCAGCTTGATATGATAATCAATGACGCAGTTTAGGTGCATGATGTCCCAAAACAACATTAAATAACCAGATATGTTTGAAATATTGATTCCAAATGGCGAGCTTTAGGTGCTCGTCAATCATCTGGTTGGTTTTTCTACAACTAGTTCACAAAACCTGGTTACTTTAACGCACAGATGAATTAACCTTTCATCATTTATTACAAACAGTCTAGTTTTTAAATGAACACGTTATGTGCACGATTTTCCAGTAGGTTGGCTAGAAGCATGATCAGCAACTGAATATTGTATTTATGCCCAAACATCACCCACTTGAACGGGCCACGTTTACACACATCACATCTGCCCAAGTATATGTTCTTCGCAAATATTTTCTCTCCCCGTGCAATCCAATATAAGGCCTGGCTAGTGTTTGAGTTACTGATTACAAAGTACATAATGGATATGGAGTGCCCATCTACTGCCAAACAGTTCGTCCTAAAGCTGATTTTCCAGCAAATGTTTATTAGATGGTGGGATTTACATTATTTTCATAGCAGCTGTCGAAGACAAGTGCAAATATTTGCCACAACGTCATTCGCCGTTGACGGGATGTGACTGCGAAAACTTAAAGTTGTCGGTAAATATTTGCGGGCAAACAACGCCACATTTATAGCAAACCATCAAGTCTCGCCATTTGAACGCAAATGAAACGTGATCAAATGTATTGGCGTAAGACAACAACCTCGACAAAAGAAGTATTATGCAAAACTTTATGTATTTATGGCAATCGAACATAAGTCAGATAGGATGACAAATGAGCCATGTTTATCTGCGCCCTATTACTCAGCTGACAAAGGAATAAGCTTCTTTTGACTGATGCCAGAAAATCAAACATAAAAATTCACGCTTAATCTGATATGAGCGTTGTGCCAGCGTGACAAGGAATTCTTTTATTTGCTTTGGGAAAGAAAGTGAAATTTAGGGACCCTGGGAACGCGCTGTGCACTAATATCGTTTATTATTTGCAACAAACTAATCATGTTCACGCCATGCAGCCTAAATCTGTTTACACAGACGTAATGTCCCCACCAGCCCTTATTATAGTAAATTTATGATTGGTTTGCTTAGCAGTGAATGCGTCATATACTCAAATGTTGATCTTACCCATATAATGGCCGTCAGCGCTAAAATTATCTAACAAATGGAGAAATTAAACTAAACGTTTAACGATCGGTATATTGCGATCAGTAGTCCATGGTTCAACATTGTTTGTCTGCACACAGAGCACATAAATGCAGAAACATATTACCTTTAAGAAAATCCAATATTCCAAACATGACGGGGTAAAATAACTACGGTACAAATAACAATGGGTCTAGAACGGAAGCGGCTTGTTCAAATATTTAATCTCAAACAGTTTGGTGTTGTCGCTGAGAATGGCGGCCATTGGAAATCCTCTAAGTCATGCATGTGATATTCAGTGTGTTCAAAGGATGGACATCCAATACAGAAGTCAATTGCTAGAACTAACACGCGCCTGTTTAATCAAAGCCTACATAACCTTGGGTAAACCTTCAATTTGATGAGATCAATACAATACAACGCGAACTTTTTGATCATTAGGTTTTTTTTCTAAGTCATGGAAAAGCGTCTCCAATTGCGTTTAAATATTAAAAAACCCAAAGAATGAAAATGCTGATCAGATGACGTGACTACGGTACATCATATGTCAATGGCAATAATCAATCCATTGTGTGTGAGGAAGGGATGTCATGTTAGTATGTGAAACTATACTAAAACCAAAAGGGGACATACATGTACATATAATTTCGATTTATCACACGACGTATTGGGTGAGGTTGTGATAAGGTCGACAGCACAACAGTACAATTGTGTAATCTAAATATAACTACCTTGAAATACCAACTTGTCATACAATAATCTGTTATACTACTTTTTCCCAGAAGGTCTTATTCAACAAATATCAGTCGTGAAGCACTTCGAGATGTGTAGCCTGTATCAAAAAACAGAATGTGTTTGTTCTTATCCAAACTTTTTCCAAGAGGATCAATTAAAAGCGACTTAACTTATGATAAAGTGTAAGTTAGTAGTTCTAAGGGCGTTCGCCTATTTTTATATACACATAAAAAACGTTCAAGAGGATCTGAATAATGCATCACTCAGTCAATTTGTTCCTCTCACAAGCACCATTAAGTTGTGGGGTAAATTTTTACGTTAGTTTATATCACATCAATTTACATTCATAGACAGAGGAGGGCCACTTGAGCGTGGTGACTACAGACCCTTGATGACGATGCCGTCAACGATTACCACAAACACACAAGCAACGACACGAGAGGGATGTGGAAACTTAAATCAATACACAGTGTTTGATTAATGAGGATTTGTAATCAACAATAGTGGAGATGCCCAGGTGCAGGAGAAATGCAAACACTAACGCTTTGGGTAAATGAACAAGCAAGAGTCTCCAAGTGAACATACACGACTCACTGACTTCACAATGTCATTACATACCACGTTAATGGACACTGTCGACGCACCCCTCCTGCCATTAAAACAATCAGCTAAAAAATGGAACAGTTGGAAGTCCACCCGTGACAGTTTTTGGTCCACAACTTAATTGATACACGTGTTATCACAAGCAGCATACAAAAAGTGATGATAATGGGAGCTCATGTATCTTATCTTTGTGAAAAAATCCGGGTATTATCAGTAAAACACTCTAACAACATTGTAATGCTTCAGGTCCTTGTCGAAAACAGATTTAATAGGTACCTTCTGGTGGGATCAAGGGTGCGATTGAATCAACAGTAAGTGATATACTATGTATACATATGCCTTATTTAGAAAGGCGATAAGCATCTCAACTTCAAATCAATTATTAATTAATCACACATGAATATCAGGAATTTGCAATAATTGATAATGACAATTGTCAGTTATCATTTTCTAAGATAAAGGCACTCATCGGATGATTAATGAAATCTTACAATCTAAGAAGCATTTCAGTATTTACAAAAGGACCCAGCCTTAACAAAGGACGGAAATCAAGAGCGTTCTTGACTTGTTCAGACAACAAAATGAGTCAGGCTTAACAAGCCACATATTCGAACCACTCGTCGGTTCTGGAGGACACTTAAACAAATGGAGGACAGATTAAACATCCTTTATCAATAGAGAGCTTATTTTTTATCACAAAGCTTCCCTCACAAATGTGATGAAACAAATTGATACCGAGATTTGAGCTTTTAAATACACTTGAACGCTCTCCACGACTTGATTGCCCAACAAATACCGTTACTCATGTGGTCGTCTTTGTAAGCGAACCTCTTCAGCCTCTTGACTGATTTCTAGCGGAACATCAAACATACCTCTGACAAATGTTTACCAAACTCGGCTGGAGATCGCCTAAAACATCAGGCGAGTGCTTGAGACAACAGCCTTGTACGATTTTATCCGCCCATGGATGTTTGCCTCGTCCTTCAACCATTTATACCTCACGATGAGCAAGCACCGCCACTCTCTCTCCTGATCATTAACCGCGCGTCGTACCTTGTAAATTACTAGTTTACCTCAGCTCAAGTATTGGCAAAGGTTTACTGGGCTTTGTCGCGATTGGTAAAATGCATTACGATGGCGTCGAGAGGTTTTAAATCGGTTATCGTTTCGTAACTAACTTCATAAAGAAGGAAGGACACGCTCCCGAGACATTGGATATTTAAATATCAACTTACATTAACGTATTTTATGGTGACACAATCAGGACGCGCATAAAACGCGTACAATTAAAAGCGTTGACGATGGTTTGAGAACAATCTTGGTAATCGCAAGATAATACAACCTACGATTTCATGAAGCTAGGATATTGGATTATTATAGGAGAATATTATGACTGACAACGATGATAACTTTTAAGTACAGTTACGTAAAATACCATTAGCAAATAAAACGGCCAATTATGAAACGCGACATTTCCTGCACTACGTGGTTGTGATAACGTTTTATTGATCGGACCACGTCTTAAAATCACTAATATTTATTCACGAGCACAATTCGGTTGCTGGTTACCTAATTGACACATAATTGGGTTGTCTGGGTTTGGGTGAATTTCTCACAGAAGGGCACACTTCATCAGCTTTTATTATCTCGGCTGTGCAATTCACATCCTTACCCCTTTAAACAGGGCTCTTCAGACAGTCCCTTAGAAACCACATCCACCGAGATAGGCGGAGGTGATAGATATAAAGACGCGGACGCAGAGGTTAGATCACGGCTAAGCGAGAGCCAAGTACTACTTGTCACTAAATGTGCTTTATCTCCGCGTTCAAGCAGCACTCAACAGGCTCTATTGATTCAGGCAGACTTGGAAACAATTACGAATTCAATTGGAGCAAATTTCAAGGGGTTTCGACCACTCTAAATGGAATGACAGACATTTCTGAAATGGATTATTCGAGGGTTTTGTAAACAAGACGCGATGCCAAAGTACATACCTTTAAGTCTGGAAATAACTACGATAAAACCCCGGGCGCAATGCTAAGCATTCTCGATAGTGTAATTCAGGATTTTTTGGGAGGGCACACGTTTGTTTACACAGCGTTTATTTTACTCTCATATTTCACTCATTGACTCAAGGTGTTCCTTTCCCCTGGTGGGTGGGTTTATGGCCTGTTGACTTCACGTGCTTCGTTTTTCTTTCCCACACACAACCGGGCGTTAGCTGATGCTAATTTTTCTATAAAAGTAAACAGGCAACGACCGCGGGTTGTGCAAACTGCCATTGTTTGCTGAGAAATCAAGCAAATGGTGGAGGCCATGATGATTTAGATACTGACACTTGGGCTCGTGATTAATTGCCTCGAGACGCACTCAGCAGAGATTTTTAAATTCTGTGTGCATTTAATAATCTCATAAAAATTGCCGATCTGATAGGTGGGCAAACACCGTGCAGGTATTTTGTGGGGAAATAACGCCATAAGTCACGTCCTGAGTCTTGACGACGGCGGAGAACGCTACTCCCTGCCCTGATATGGCCCTCGAAGTTGTTGCAATGTTTGCACTATCAAGTATTTACATTGCAATTTCAACGTATCATGTAAACATCAATGCTTTGATGGATACTACGCATTTGGCTACTTGACTTCTGAGGCTTGTTGCAATAAATATCAGTTCAACGCACCTGAACTTTACTCATTGATAACACGTCCCAAAAAGGAAACACTGTCTGTCAAAGTAAATAGTAAAGCCGATAAGTTTTACCGAGTGTAATCACGTAATATGACAGTAAATTACAGGATAAAACAAACGAGTTGGGTACTTGATTATTTCAAGATTTAAGCACACAGTAATTAACACATAGCAATCATGTACCAGAAAGTGAAGGCTGAGACCAAAGTTTGACGGGAAAAAAATAATTATATGCATTGTTCGAAAGAAAATCAAAACGAAATTAATGTAAGACAAAGTAGAACTAGATGAAATAAAAACCGTCTGAAAAGAGATTAAAGCGTGTTCCTGCCGAAGGAGTAATCTATGAAATGCACGGCTCTTGAATATTTAATTCCCCCGATGTTGAAAAGTTGGGGCTGATTTCGTAGTCTTCGACAACACTACAGTTATATTTAGATCATAAACGTCTTCAAACAAAAAATAAACCGGGAGATTACTTTACCATCAGAAACATGCGAAAAACACGAGAACAATATTCAAAACGTGAAGAGGATGGAAAGCACCTACAAGTGCACGAGCTGCTCAAAAGCAATCGGTAGAGGAGCCAGAAAATCAGTGTTTATAGCCGCGCACAAGTGACAAAACCTGGAACTTGACGAGGAGATAAAAATTCAACAGCGCAACTCGAGTGAAGAGTTCAGTAAGTGGCCAGGAAAGTCCGGGACTGATGTACCATTCTTTCCCATATCCATCTCGTAAATCTAAGAGGCAATACCACTCGATATCATCATACAATCACAAGTGCGTTCAGAAAGCGATAAATGCGCACGAAACTGCAATCTAATTTAGACAGCACCAAGTGTGAAATGATTATCAAATATTGACCATAACGCTGGGTATACGACCGGTTGTGTAAATAGCAAATTTCTCCTCATAAAATTAGTTATGGGAACTCGCCCATCATATCTGGCCTTGCAAATGTATACCGCCTGGCGTTATCTGCAATCAGCAGGAGACAAAGCATAAAATCAGCACACAAAAACCGAGGTAGTTTTACGGACGCAACATCCCAATGTCAGAGATGCAATTACGAACACATCGTTAGCGTGTTGTACATAAAATCCTTGACAAACCCTGCTCTTTGCCTTATCAGCAGCATTCAATAAGTCTGAAGGGTCATTTTGGCAAAGTAATATATCATGCTGGAAATATCCAAATATTTACATGCCAAACACAAATTCAAATTATACGGAGTTGGTTCTGTGGCTCTGCAAATCCCAATGCAAACATTGTTAAAAGCTTACGCGCTCTCTGAGTTCCGAAATTCTTCTCAATCAAACACGGAGCACAACGAACGACAAATACAGCTACCCTGATGCTAAATACTGAACTAAAATCCAACCCAACAACCAAAAGCTGATTCAACATTTGCCAAGTGATTCAAGTTTACCGCAAACACCAGTGTGGGCATTCGCCGATCAATGGCTCCCCTGGCTCCTCTGGTGCTCGCAGGAATTTGGTAATTTAGTAGGGGCGCAGGATGAAACTTCAGACGATTTTTTGCCCATTTTGCCCAGATCAAACATTGCACGCTTTAAATTTGTCAAAAGGTTGAAACCATAAACTGTGCTAACAATGAAGTCAAACAGAATTGATTGTGGCGTGGCGGAGTTAAATTAGAGTAGTCCCATCAGCCGCTGTCAATCCACCCGCAAATCATCGAGTGGATTTCTAAGACTTTCTGATCAAATGTTTTACTAGTATTTAATTTCACCGTAACCTGATTTTAGATGAAGTAAGCCCCAAACCTAATACAGACAAGCGGCTCAGCTAAACTTGAATGTAGGAAGAAGACCTATTGATGGAAGCACGCGAGTAAATATTGGCAAAAGCTAATACCTGTCTGTGTGGTCATACAAAGCCATCTTCTCGCACACAGTCTTAAGGCATGCACACACTCTCATTTAGTCTGTCTGTCAACGTTACTCTGTCTTGCATATTGTATCGACTTACCATTTTTTCTTGTGCGGATTTTTCATCTTGAGTTGGAGCGACTGGCACTGTGCTGTAAAACATACTCTTCTCCTTGTCGAAGCTGAATCGAATGTGTTTCACTTTGGCGATAAAGTAGCCGAATTTTTTCAAGTAACATATTCTTAGTATCGCCTGAGGATGCAAAAAAATGAGTATCTAGAAAAACACGCTTGTATAATGAAAGAGAAGTTGAAAGACATGGCATTTGCTTAAACACAATCGAACTCAAATCAGCAGGATGACATTTATGTATTGGGACACTAGGTACCGATTCTTATTAAGAAGAAACATAGCTTAATTGCACCTCTTGATGAACAGACAAATCCAGTCGTTTCTGTACATCAAAGTCTAGGGAGGTATGAGCTTCCTCGAGTGGAAGAAAGTTCAGCAGATGGATGTCTTCTGTTAAAGGCTGAGACGGCTTCCACTCCCTCTGAGTAGCACTTTGTACCATTTTATAAACACCTTCTGATTTGCATAGAGCTGAAAGTGGATAACAATTATTGAAATTGTTGCAGTTAATTCGAAAAGGGAAACAAAACAAACTTAAAATCGAGAAGAGGTGCATATGTAAATGCACTACTTTGGCAGTCACAATATTCACAAGATGGCAGACTAATACAATGGCCAATATGGAAATATTGCAGTTTATTCTATACCACTTGAAGAATCGAAGTAGTAATGTCATGATGCAGTCCAAAGAAGTCAGGCTTTTCCTTACATAATTTAGCGAGGTCCGATTCCAGCGGCAGGAAGTTCAGTAATACGGACAAACGTGACCACAAAGACTGGGAACTCTGTAATGTGTGATACATGTAGATGAGGAGAATCTTAGGTAGTAGAGTAAATGCAATATACCGGTACTTGAACTATACTCTTAAGATATGTGGCTAATACCTTGGCACAGGTGGAGATTATGCCAGAGTTGCATCTCATCCAATCGCAGTAGATTTTGATGGAGCTTAGCAGTCCCTCTTTGCCGATTACCTGGACCAGTCTTTCCATTCGATTTTCTTCAAGTTCAGTTCTAGAATTCAGATAAGTGTTGTCAGCGGTTTGAGCAATCCTAGTTATGGATTTAATTCCGCTTGGTTATATTCCTGAGTATGATTAAGATACTTACTTGTCGATAACGCTTTCTCTGTCGGTTTCTGTTTCTGTGTCCATCTCACTCTCGGTGTTTATAGTAGAATTTTCTAGTATGTAAAATTGCAGGATTAAACGCAATTTAAGATAAATGTATCGGTTAAAATCATATGCAAACATATTATATCAATGCAGTCGAATTAAATCTACCGGTTTATATGTGGGTTTGCAATTGAGTACATGAACATGTGCTCGTAATTTCAACATCATAGGAAAGTCTACACTTAAGTGTGTCCATACTAGAAGGAGGACTAGTAGAGTGCGTACTTCAACAAAGATTGAGACTCTAGGCAATCAGCCTCGCAGAAAACAACAAATGGATATCGCTTTCGGTGCACAGACTTACAAAAGTGTCCATTCAATTACATCTGCTATTTTTTAGAAGAGTCTGAAAATCTTATAAACTTAGGATCTTGCCGTCGTATAGATCGAATAAAATAAAGAAATTACTGTGGCCTCGAGAGAAATAAAATTTGCACACACCACAAAATATTAGGACTGACTTACCAGACTCAATATCAGCTAAATAAATACATAATATGCTTTAAAATATGTAGACGATGATACATTTGGAGTGAATGTGGTGAAAAGGAATGGTACGTTTCAGAGCTAAGTTGGAGTTTACCTGTGTCTGTGTGTATGTTGCTGGTGTCAGTATCTGTTTCTATCATAAAATTATTCATCTTCTCGGTGATTTCCAGCACGTGCTGTGATTCGTCAGAGGTCTCAAAACCTAAAAGAGCAACACCACAAATATTTGTAAACATTACGTCATAGCAAAGTAATTGTGTTTAGGTGAAGCATTCTACATGGGCACGTGTAGAAGGCGTTGATATTGCTATCAATGTACATTAATGTTTGACGACCCTCATAGACAAAAATAACGTTTGCTTTAGCTACCTGGAGGTACGCTGACTTGTTTCTTTCCTTGGGCCACATCATTTAGGTTTTGATTTGATACTTCAAGATCCATGTTGTCCAAGTCGACGTCTGGCATGCCAGGTTGGCTCATATTTGGAGCATTAAACTTCAAAGCCTCGGTGAGAAAGTTGTTAGTATCAGACAACCAGTCAGTCGGAAAGTCCCGTAGAAACTCGGTCATGTCAAGAGGAGCTGCAGGGGGCTTAGCTCGAGACTCGTCGACTGCATTTGCATTTGCATTCATATTTTTCAGGTCACTGAAGATAGAGCTGGAAAGAAACTCGTGGTTTACTTAAAATAAACGGTTCAAAAATAGCGCAATTATCGGTATATCCCGGCTGGCGTATGCTTACTTGTTAAATGTACTGTTGAATGAAGAATTCAATGAGTCTAGTCCACTTTGGAGCCCTTTGTCGATATCACTCTGCGAAGCCTCCATTGACTCACCGAGAGCCATTTCTCTGGTGGAAAAGCCCGGTGTAAGCTCCTGACTGACCTTAAGATTGTCATCACTGTCAGACTCACTGGACTCGGATTGCTGGAGGAAATTCATTTCATCTTCTGATTCATCTTCTGAGGCCACCTCTTCACCTGTTGATATGCCATCAGAGTATAGATTATAACATAGTGAGACCATCGTTATCAAACAGTGCATTGTGTACAATATTGAAACCGCTGTTTAGCGAATTTCTATTTATGAGAAAAGTGTGAGAAGTTTGAGCAACCTTCGCTGTTATCTGATTCGGCAGATTCTCTACTACTGCTGTCTGATCCACTGGAGCTGTTACTTCCCCGGCGTCGACGTCTTCTTCTTCGCATCTTCTGTAACTTCTGTTTCCTTTTCTCAGCCTGGTATATATCAAGAAGCATGGCGGAAGGTAAGGACGACATTTCAGGCAAATCAAATTTAAAAAATTGGTTTGCGTCAAAACATCCATATATCTGTACAATGTACCTTTTCAGCATCTTGTGGGTCCTTCTCAGTTGATGATGCTTTTCTGCTACGTGGCCGTTTTTCTTGAGAACTGTCTTCATCCGCATCTGTCGTTGTTGTGTTCTTATCCTCTACAACATCATACAGGTTTGCGTGATAACCGTGAACTATTTTGACATGAAAACTATTTCTCGATGTGATTTATTGTACAATATAAGTCATATATACCTCCGCTATCAACTTGCAGGACTTTGCGTGGATTTTCCAACTCATATAATGCTGATTGTAATCGGATGACGACATGGTTTAATACATGCGAGAAGAGAGCGAGACTGAAGGCTATAGCTGCGGTAACCAGCTTGTCACCTGTAAAATAAATATTTCGTTGTAGTTTATAGATAATTTAAACAATGAAGATACCGGTAGAACTAAATCAGACACCTTCGAAAAAATATATCCCTACCTTCTCTTTGAAGTAAATAGATGGTCATGAGACAAATGACAACAATTTTAAAGACCATCTCATCTTCTAAGTAGTAAAGCTTGTCCTCGATACAATGTTGACCTCCTGGGTGAGATGCCGAGGGGTTGGTGACGTGCGGTGGTTGGTAGAACATACATAAGTTAAAGTCCTGAAGAGCAGCTTGACAAGCATCCTGGACTGCTTTTGGATCAACTCTAAAAGTTCCATGTGAAGTTAACATTTATATTTTTGACTATACATGTACATGTACAAGAAAGCCCGTGCCCCCAGTACAATAAATATTTATCTTTATTGAGATAGTTGTCTTCATAAAAACTTACTTTGAGCCATTATTTCTCAACATATCCAAGAGATGCATGAATCGCACGACAAAGCGTTTGATGTCTTTGGACCTGAGAACGAGGCGAAAGTGAAAATCAGACGACATAGTCAGATGTAGGGAGTATTTAGATATCATTATTAACCGTTAGTTGCATACCGCTGTTGCTCTGGTGGGAGATCTCTCTGAGTGATATGCAACAGGTCTGTGTGTCGTCTTCTGTTCTTCTCCAACAATCTGTTAAGATTACCTTCTGCCCCTTCAAAACTCTTTCCGCAAACCAAACTGAAAAGTCGTGAAGCTTAGACATTATACACGTGATTGTACGTATTTGAGTTAATTGAAAGAGGTCTGTTCTGTTCAAATGTGCGAGGGTATGCATCATACAAAATACTTGCCATCTAAGATAGTAGTAAGCGGCATCCAGATTATAATACCTAGTACCAGCTAAAGTTCCTAACTGGTTGTGAGGCATGCCTGAATAAAATGGCAATACATTAAAATGAAAACTGTCTTATCAACAACAAATGCAACTGAAGCCGCTTAGGTTGATATAGAAAACCATACCCAAATCTGGCAAGAGGGCTAATGCTTGGAAGTAGTATCTCTGTGACATAACTCTGCTCCTCATGCCGTCATAATCTTGTTGATATCGGGCTATAATTAGGCATGAAAGGTTAAAAACACTTCACACATTTTATTTATAGGAAAATTTGATACGTTCAACGAAGAAATCATGTTACCTAAGTCTCCAAGGTAGATAAGGCATCTGTGACATGCTTTTCGGGCCCATTCTTGGACAGCAGGGTCGGGTTCAGCTTTTCTAGCCTGGTGGGGTTTTCGATCTGAAAAAAGTTAATGAGAAAATGAAAGGAAACAATATCTCAATTTTTTTCATCGTATCATAGACTCATTTCAGATGTGAAGTTTTATCATTTACTTACGTGCTTTAGGTTCGGGGACGTGGAAAAAATCAATGACACCCTCCATTTTAAGGCTGAAGTCACCTTGTATTTTGATAAGTAGATGATGATAATATCCAGTCGCTGAAGCCAGGTGGGTCCTAAAGGCACTTTCTAGCGAACTACTGGGCCGCATTTGCTGCAAAAATATGAGCCAATACTAATATCAGTATCTATTCAAAGTCAAACTTATTGCGAAACAAATACATGTATAGGTGATTTTTGTGTGGCCTTACTTTGCGGTTGTGTTTCATCAGTTGAATAACGTCATAATAAACTTTCCTCCACAGCAGCTCTTCCGCTTTTCTACCATAGTCGACTGGGTTGAAAAACATGAGCCTCTCACAGTAGTCTTGTAACCTGAAGAAATACCATATTACATGAGTATATAACGCACTCAAAATCCAAGCATTGCATGTGTATTGTATCTATCAGACGTTAGACTTTACAAATATGATTTTAAACATGTGTTTTTCCGTACTTGCTACGCAAATTAATTGCTTCCGGCATAAATACATCTCTGTACGCCTTTTTCTGCTTGCTTATTTCATCTAACTTTCTGATGGTATCTAGCGCCGCCCTGAAAGAAAAGTCAGACTTACGAAATAAGTTGTTAGTTTAATTTAGTAAGACCAAAGTGCACATGTTCTTTTAAAAAATTGCATTAAACGTTCAAAATGAGTGCTATATCAAAGATGTTGGTATATTTATATTTTAAGTATGAACCTACATCATGCTAGTTGATATGATTGTTGTAAACTGTAATTTTCTTTATAAACACACAATAAATAATATTAATAACAAGTTAACGATAAATTGTTAATTAATTATGCACGCTTACAGCAAATAATTGATTGGACAAATTTAGGTGAAGTAGCGAATATAAAAATTGATATGCACGCTTCAATACTTGGATTCTATCATATCATTATGGGACCATATTTGTCAAAGCCGGGCACTGTCAAGTTTCAGCATGATGAGATCAAACATGAATGGTAAAAATGAGGACCACGGATAAAGTACGTTTTTTGGAGGAAGTAACCGGGTATTGGACTCAATGCTGCGGCAAATATTCAAGATAAACACCGAAGGATCGAGTTATTGGAGGTTTAATGAAATAAATTAAATAAAAATAAGTTTAAATAGAACTGTCAGATTTAGCCTGAAATTTGGCATGTGACATACCTGTACACTCGCTTTGCTTTGTCCAATTCCGGCTTGGGATCAGTAGCTTTCGGCATGTTTTTTTTCATCTTATTAACCACTAACACCAAATCCGACTTGGATAGTCACTTCCTATGCGTCAGCACATTCTAACACTGATAATTAAACGGTCATTCTTTGCAAAAATGTTGGGGAAGATGACAGAACCCCTTTTCGTCAGCCATATTGGTTACTAAACAACCTCACAGCCAAAACAAGAAAATCATGTTGATGAAAATGACAATTTATTGAGCTTATGAATTGAAACAGGACGAAAATTTCTGTTGGAAAATAAATCTGGCATTTCAATAATCCTTTCAAAGTAGTTGCACTTTGTATCTATCAATTTAGCACAGCCATGGTTGATTTGAAGAATTTGCGGTTTGAGGCTATAACAGTTGACCCCGACCGACCCAATAACCTAATTCTTGGGGTCATGTTTATATAATGAGGCCGCCGGCTGCTCACGCTCACACAGACAGCTGCGGAGCCCGCATCGACAGCGGCAGGGAAAGCAGAGGAGCCCGGCGGAGGTACACGCATAACAGTTCATTACAACGACGCACGTTAAATTCAGCACGTAACAGGACCGACAGTGACACTATGGAGAATTCGTCCGTCAAGCTCAGCATTTTTGAGGTGGAGGCCGGAGACTATCGCCTTCTGCAGCCGATATGGGACTTGCGAATCGGTTATGAGAAATTCGTGGACTCGCCGCTTTTCCCGATTCTCCTCTCGGTGATATTCTACTTCGCGCTCATCCTGCCGTTCATGATCGCCGACCTGTACGGGAAAAAATGGAGGTGGATTCAGAAATACAAGATCCAGACTGACAAGGAGGTGACATGGCCGCTGGTGAAGAGGGCGATCATCTTAACCGTGTGGAATCACCTGCTGTACATCCTCCCCATCTCTGTCGCCCAGTGGGTGTGGACCCCTGACACCCCGCTACCGGCGAAAGCTCCCTCTCTGTGGCCTTTCGTGTGGCAACAGTTCGCCGCGCTGGCCGTCTTCGACCTGGAGTACTGGCTGTGGCATTCCACCCACCACAAATTCCGATTCCTTTACCGCCATGTCCACGGAGTCCACCACGAGTACAGCGCGCCCAACTGCTGGGTGACTCAGTACCTCCACCCCTGGGAGCTCATCTCAGTCGGCATCTTCACCACCACCTCTCCCTGGCTCTTCTCCGACCACCCGCTGACACACTGGAGCTTCATGCTCTTCAGCATCGTCGTCAGCGTCGACGCGCACATCGGCTACGATCTTCCCTTCATGCCGCACAACTGGATGCCGTTCTGGGGAGGCTGCATCAAGCACGACATGCACCACCAGAAGCCCCTCACTAATTTCCAACCGTTTTTCAACTGGTGGGACAGGCTGTTCGGATCGGAATGCCCTGGCCAGAAGGCGGGCGGGTTCAAGCCCAAGGGACTGCTCGACTTCGAGAAGAGGGAGCGCGAACACAAGCTTAAGTTCAGAGAACAATGGGAGGAGAAACAGAGGATGTTAGCGGAAGTTACAGAGGCTAGCGCGACAGGAAAGCAGAGCAGGAGAGGTTAATTTAAACCAGTATGCCCGGCTCTCATATTAGAATATATAAAGGAACAGTAACAGTTTTTGGTTCCAAGTAAATGAACAACTATTTGTTATGTGGCACATCAGCGGAACACTTTGAAGAAACATGATAGCAAGCAAATCACAGCCTGGCAATCACTAAGAAAAACAATCTAAGTCATCCATCATGGAACTGAACACGCGACAATCATAAGGAAGATCTCCAGTTTATATTTGCATTTACCTATTCGCACAGAGACGATTTATTCCAATTTAACTCGACGGTAATTCCTATTTATTTGCATATTGATTATAAGTAGATATTTAATTACTGTATGATGGCGAATCATTAGCACATTATTATTTATTACATTATGTGTACTCGTTAATTTGTAAGTACCCTGATCCGGGACAAAGGCATGACGTTTTCAAGCAAGAGACAATGTTCACAGTCAGTCCAGGAGTATCTACAGTAATTTTCTGTATAACCCTTCCAAAGTCAATCATTGTGTTACATTGGCTGAGAACCGACAATTGTACCGATCAGGCGTGCGACTGTAGTATTAGTAAAGTATTACTTTGTGGTATTGTTCAGCCAACATAACAAATCTAAAGCACATTGCTTGAACAGTGAGATAAACTGTCCAGTAAATTAATACTGAACTTGATTTTGTTGTAATCAAAATAATGAAGAATGTGCTTGATGTTAAGC
>JAXGGS010066653.1:0-18583 GCA_035585475.1 Armandia brevis | reverse complement strand
TTTAAATTCATTCAGTCAGGTATTTATCATTACTGTTTGAAAACACCCCATTTTATTCTACCACTGCTTTTACAGCGCTTCCTTTTCTATGATTTAAAAATAATACATGCATACCTTCTGGCAGCTTTTGAAATATTATTGAGTTTAATGAATTAGCATATGGATGCATAATGGACAATGATACTAGAAATGATGCAAACCTTTAATGCAAACTTGTAAAACAGGACTGGAAATTTTCAAAGCCAAACAGGCCTATTTGCAGGACAGATTTAGATTAAAATAGTAGCTTATATTGCGAAAATAGAGAACGGATAGATGACCATAAAACAGAGGCTAGTGCATACGTACTTGGTGCTTTATAAAAGAAGATTAAACCTTATCCATTGGCGATTCCCATTAATCAGAATTGGCTGTAGATTAGTCTCACAAAGGAGATTTTAAGCTCTGATGCCAAAAGAGTCTTAATTCTTACGATTATTAACATTAGCAGCACCAAATTGGCAATCAATATGGGGAATTCTTACGTACCGTAAGTGTAGACGCAACAATGACATGGTTCAGGCCTATATTACATGTACATAAATTTAGTTGATTCTATAGTTGATTACCGTTAGTCAGAATATAGTTCATTGATATTGCCAATTATTGGAAAGCCAACAACAAACATATTCCAGCTAACCTCTATATCGACCAATCAAACATACGAAAACTCCAACCTAAAGGCATCTACAGACAATAAAGGCAATCCGAGTCGCGTACCTTTGTTTGCAGCTGTAGGGAAAGGTCGAAGCTTGGAGCGCACACCTGCAGATTTATTATGCATTCATATATCAAAAGAAATTATAATTTATCTGATTCGGGAATCGCATCACTTAACCTATATCGCTACGACTGAATATTGCAAGACTCAGAATACTCCAACATATGTTTACAGGTATTGTAGTTGCAAGATTGTATCACATCAATATTTAGTGACAGCCAATATTTCACATGACACCCGAGGACAGGGATTTCAGGCGGCGCTAGGGGCCTTTTCTCCAATAACCGGGGTCTATTTGTGGAGACCATGGCAACGTGTATTTACCACTACATGTATTAATTACCATAGATCAACATTTTCTCGCCTATACTATTTACTAGAGAAACCTCTATCTGAAATGTCAGCAGCAGGAGCGCGGTATTGATCGAGAGTTCAAGTGCAAATGCACCGACGCTTATAATAAACCTGGCTGCCAGTTTGAAGTACACATGTACTGAAGTGCATCGGCGCCGACTAAGTACATGGGCACCGTGCAGAGGTATTACTCTTGACCTGACCCAGAAATACGTTTGTATTACAATTAGCCACGTGGTAACTGAAGAGGCGATTTATTGATTGACTTTCATTAATACTGTATAATCTACCAGTTTATCAATGTGCAATGACTCATCACGAATGTGATTGGGGACCTTGATTTAGCAAAAATAACTTATCCAAACTTAACCACTGAACAATTGTTTTTTTCTCAATCATCCTGGTAAAAGACCAGAATAAAGGACCATAACCCGAATCTGATGTACCACAATTTCTTTTAACTAAATACGAGATGATCAAGCACAAACACATATCCCGAACTAAAAATATAATTTATCCACTCATAAATCGAATGAATGTTAGGACTTAGTTGATTTACGGGGATAGAACTACAGGTACTACAACGTCATTGCAGAGATGTTGTTCCGACAGGCGCTTTCGGCTAATTAGCAGACCCCTGTTTTTAATAAGGTGAGCCTTTAAACCAGTGATAACAGTGCTAGTTACAGTATATTTAAGCGTATCAATATCGGTACCGTAACATAATTGCAAGAGGAGCATTCTTATTTACGGATTTCAGTATCGCTCTGGCGCATGAACATTTAATGTCGCGACGCTAAAGCGCCCCTTGCTAAAATAAAGCACTTGTTTCATAACGATTACGGGTAGTTCTTTGTGCATATTCACCTGAACATGGTCAAAGGTCAGTCTCGATAGAAGCCTGATTAATTAAACACCCGGCGAAAGTTCAAGTTACAAGTGGATTCATAACAGTTTGTATATTGTAACGTCATTGTCAGTACAATTTGTACATTGAATCAAATAATGCTACATAACCAATGCTAGATTAAAATGGCTTCTGTATTCGTTTTTAACTGTATTTACCATATGATGACTAGATGATCGGAAGGAAGCAATTCAAATCCTTAACTATACGAATAAGTACCGAATAGTCAATCGTGGGTCTTTTCACAGTGCGCTTTCTACTTTAGCTGTGCTGGCCTCCGAGCCATGCTTACTACCAGCGTCACTTCCCTCACTAGACACAGAACCACACGGAGTTAACTGTAGTATTCCAACCCTTACACCCGGGTTACTGTCTCCTGTTCTTTTTGGTCTATACGTAACTTGAGACATGTCCTCCCCATTCGCTGTTTGACTTAGTTTGGTTGGCGACACTGTCACATTGTCGGTTGTATTATTTGAGATCCTAGCTTCTGTGTCCACAGTTTGAATGATGTTGGCACTATCTCCAATTATTTCGTTGTTCTTCTTGTTACGAATGCTGAAAAAAACCCATAGAAACACGTTGTATACTTTTCACAGTAAATGAGGAAATTAATAGAGGGGCACCATTGTTACTGGTCTGATTTTGGTTTGTTTGCAGTATTCTAGGTAAATTTTACACGGAGGTTAGACCGGTTATTTGTATGTAACACGAAGGTCAGACAAATGCACTTGCATTGTTGTTGTTTCGCTTTTACTTATATAATAATCGATCCAGGTTTGCGACTGGAGGCCGTTTATCTAATCGTGATCGAAGTGACGATCAACAAGAAAGTACCGGTAATCATATGTACACTAGTGAACGACTGGCCCGCTTAACCCTGAATGCGGGGTGAATACATACACTCCTAACTGGCGAAAGTCTACCTATTATAACCGGCAAACGTGATATGTGACACGAGGGCAACCTGATTTCTAATCAGGCTCATGTTGAATATCACAAGGCATACCGGGTAACTGTTGTATTGTTTGGCTGGACAGTATCAGCTACTCTACCAGATTCGCCCCCGGATTCTTGGAACTATTATGGTAATTGGTGAACCTGATAATGGGCCAAAATGTATCACGAATAACAATATGACAGAAGTGCACTCGTACTTACTGTTCGACAAGTTTGTTCAGTGAATCCATATAATCTTGATACTGTTCTTCGTGGAATTCCTAGGAGAAAAGAGATACAGCTTGATTTCCGTGATGCCCTTAAATATCTACAACATGCTTAGGAATATAGATATCCCCGTTAAGGCGGATAGCGGGATAAAAAAACGCGTTATATCGATGCGCTCTATAGTTAAGTGCATATGCACTTGGTACATGTGTACTTGAATTCCCATATGGTTCAGCACCAGCTTAATAACGATCTATTCAACTTATGGAGAAATAGAATTTGCTTCAATGAAATAAAAGACTAAATAATGTGACATGTCAGACTCATTTACAAACGTTTCATTGGAACAAAATAATCACACTCTATCGTCTCGCGGTATAAATGGTAAATCGGAAAAGGAACAAAACCTGCGTTATACAGTCCAACTCGGGGGACACGAGAGATCCCCATATAACGAATACCGCTTCATAACGGAGAGCCTTACAGAATACATCTACTCTATTACCAGTGTCCCAAGTAATCTCTGGTTTATTAAGAGATGTTGTGTTTATATTCTTACCACTGGGTCGTGACGAGCATGGTCGTAAGCATCAGTAAACTTTTCAAGAATATCTAACTTTAATCCTTGTAGGGGGCCATGTTGTCTTTGTTCGATGAGAAAGGTTCTGAGATTCTGTGTGGCCTTTCTTTTTATGTCTTGACCGTAATTCGAAAATTCTGAATCTGGATATAACATGAATAAACTATAGTTATATTTGTTCGGGATGGGTGATGATCAATTTATCGTGCAAGTTTTTGGTTAGTTAATTCTCTGTTTATTCTATCGATATGACATGGCTCAGCGCAAAAGGCGCGTACAAATATATCGATGCACAAGTTAAGGTAAGACTATTGTTTCCAAGGTATAATTTCATTTGCATTATGATAAGATTACGAATACTTAATGGGATAAGATCAACTATCAATCGATGTTTCACGAAGTCAACGACTTACCAAGTAGTTTAAGTGCGTCAACCGCTTTCATTCTGTAGAAGAAGTGACATTTCTCTGGAAGAAGTATATAATGTACTGCAACGTGCTACCGATAGTAGTAACCGCAATGAAATGTCTAACTATTTCAATCAGGTTAGCCCTGCTCATTCAATTCTAAATATGAGAACGTTTATACAACAGAGGCGAGACTATTCTATAGCATACCTCCTTGAAATGTGGACATGACCATTTCTTCCATTGTTGGCGACAAAAGAACGGGTTCATATTTGATTTCACCAGCTCTCTTCAGTCGACGATCAATTTCTTGTTTGAGTTGCTGAAACATGCCATTGATATGGAAAACATTCAAACACTCATCTATGCAATGTTTCATTTGGATGTATACTGTCAAAACAATTGCATGGAAAATAACATGTGTACATCAGACTACCTTTGGGACATCTGAACCAATGAGAGCATGCGGGCCTCTGTTGGACCTGAGTGTGAATCGTGTAATCTGCCTTTTCGCAAAGATGAACACAATGATGAAAACCTGATGCAATGAAACAAAGATTAATAGTTTCAGTATCAAACCCCATAAATGGACTCCTTTTTACCAACTTTTTATATCCAAAATTTTCGTCAATGCTCTTGACCACAAAATATAGATACTGAAATCAAATATAAATATTTAGCACTTTTAGGTATTTGAAATTCTTTAAAATATAATCACTTACCATCGTTCCACAGGCGATGAACAGGACCACACTCTTTAGCGGGATAGGTGGCTCCATTTTCAGTCTTCGTACCACTGGTCAGTGTATGCTTCAACAATTGCAAAAATGAATAATAGTATATTAAGTATATTAGTATATATTAATTTAGTCATATAGCACTAAGCATTTTACAATCAAAAGTTCAATCATTATTTGAAATTAATTACTAGGAAGTAGAGTCACACTTAATGCAGAGGAGGTGCAACACGAGGGAGGGGAGGAATCAGCAATGTTAAAACGTCTACAAATGTATATCAATATTGAAATATCGACGTTAGAATGCTGCAAATTCTTACAGGGTTTAATTGGGATCCCCTACTTTCAATCATGTTAAAACAATTAACTGACACATTTTTAAATAAAATAGATCACCCAATTCGCTTTGAAGTGCAACAGTAATGTTTTCCTTGGCTATGCGTTGCTTTAAATAACCTTAAATAACACTGGAGACTGTCTACAGTCAATGTTTTCAAGTCAATGTTAGGGACTCTGGGTTTTAATATAGGGTGTCCATAACAGTCATTAGTGTGGATTGACACGACCAAAAAAATGATAGAGCTTTGCTTTGTAAACAGTACTTCACAACACACGGTGGATTTACGTAAGAAAACAATAAAGCAATAGAACTATGAATTTGTTTCATGAGCACTAAGAAGACGCCATGTATTTGAAAATGGTACATTCTTATATCATCGCCCACAAAGTAAACTAAATGGAAGGATCGGTTCAAATAAAAGATTAAACTGTATCAAAATTATCAATAAATGAAACTCACTTGTTCTGTTTACGGTAATTGTAACTAAAATCGTGAAATGAGTTGCTAAGATGAAAAATAATCAACAAATCCGATGGTACATTTGTTGTTGACCTGAACCGCGCAAGTCCGATTTGAAACCCTAGTTTTTCGATCGGGAAATGATTTCTGAAACTTTAATTTACCCTCTTCTGATATATTCATCATATCTTAGAATGGAAATAGAATTAATAATGGATACGAGATTCATTAAAACCGTAAAGACTTTTAGAAAGTGCAACTAATAATTCGAACAAGCCCCTATTTGAGCACAATCTATACACCTATCACTGTTTGCGCGACAATATATTAAGGGGTGGGGCGGGGCGGGAAGAGAAGTGCACATCACAAGAGCACAAGTAAACGCGGGCGAGCTTGAGGGAGACATTAAAAGAGTTGATTGACAGGCTTTCAATTTCATTATTTTGATTAATATAGGGTTGGAAAGTCAAGACAAATATTCTTAATTAACTAAATGTAATTTTCAGTAATGATTGAGTAGATGAAATACACCCATGCTGGAAACTCATAACAAAAGAGCATCCTCACAAACCAAATATTCGCAGCCAACAAAGTAGTATCACATATTTTACTCATCTATTCATACAACAATTCATAATATAATACAAATATAATATTAATTAATGTCATTTATATATATAATTTGAAATGCTCTCCCCAATATCAATACAGATCGTGATAACAATAATTATCCAGCAACCATTGCGGAAGATGAAGATGACATGCCAGGGCTTCTATGTTCTGACTCAGACATAGATTCAGACGATGACACTAACACGAGACCGAACATACGGTATGAGCAGCAAGGATCGGTAGGCCTCATGCAGCAGTCCCCCACCTTCCCAGATGCGGCACTAGGTGCGACCTACATTGACACAAACATATTTATAAACTTCGTCCGCATGAATCCACCTCTTAAATATTTCTCCCCAAATATAGTCGCCTTGTATTTCCCTTTACACCTTTTCTTCCAGACTCCAGGAGCCCGCCAATACTGGAACCGCCTCAGAAACGCGCGAGAAGAACAGCGTCTACAACTACTTCTTCTTCCCCAGAAGCGCAGACATCAGTAGGAACTGAGGAGATTCAGGGTGCCCAAAAATCAGCCGGAGAGAAAGTCGTCGGAACAACTACCACCTACGACAAACAACGCGCAGATACCACCCCCCTCGACCAGCTAGAAGGCTACCACAGACCACATCAATTAAAGCAAAGTAGAGAATACATCATCCCCCAGCTCGACGGTATGATGGACTCAGACGACGAGGAGAAAATGGATACCGATCAACAAGACGCTACGGAGAAAACCAAAGGGAGCTACAAGACATCGCGCCCGAGGTCCTCCACACCACTGACGGAAAGAGTACAGACCACCATGGCATCACTTCAGCGCCAACGTTTCCTGGTCCAGCACGACAGTACAAGTACATCCCTAAACCCGCCGTCACAGGAGATTATCGAGAAAATGGTTATCGCACTCGAGGCCACTTCAACAGCGTTTGTGAAGTTATCCACCTCCCTCGGGGAACAAGTGCCGAAACAAATCCTAACGGTCGCTGAATCCCAACTAACCTTTCTCCAGACGAAATGCGAAAACCTGGAGAAGATTACTGACACACTGAAGAAAGAAAACTGCGTCTTAAAAGCGGAGAGAGATACACTAACTACTACAGCCGACCTAGACAAGCGGGACAGCAGGAATCAACAGAAAATCCACGAACTGGAAGTCCAGGCATTAATCACCCAGATCCACATGAGAGACACGGAGATTACCGGATTACAATCCAGACTAGGCGGCTTCTCCCCCAGGTTCGCTTCACCAACCAGATCCACGTCATCCACCGGATCAACACCAAACGGCCGCTCCACCCTGAGAAGAATCCCAACACAGGAGCTTCTGCAATCACCAGTCCAGAAACAAGTATACTCGCCTGTCTCGATGGATCTCCCCACTACGTCCTCGGCTGATAGTGACTCCTCTATCCCCAACCAACAAAGCAGAGGAAGCCTAAAGCGCACTAGATGGGATATATCTCCAACACCGAACAACAAATACAGATACGTCAAACCAGCTACCCTGACCATGGTAAAGGAGGTACCCCAACCCACTCCACCTCAGGACGCTAGCATCCCCCAAGTCACAGCAACCGTGCCCCAAACACCCCAAGACCAGGCCGATACGGGAGATCTAAATACTCACATCACCAGAACAGCCACTGGAACCATTCCCTCAGAGTCGATCGTGAAACGATTATTTGGTAAAGCGAAGAAAGACCTTCTTCTTCTTGACGACCAAGTCAGCTCACTCATTGAAGCGGAGGAAATTCTCATATCTGCAGGAGCGGTCAAAAAGACAGTAACATACATGTCTGATGCTACTCAAGCCCTAAAGAAAATATCCCCTAAATCTATCAACAGGCTAGGGATTCATGTAGGCGGACAGGACGCAGCTGACCACAGACCCCAAGATGTCAAAAAACACGCTAAAGCACTGATGTCAGAAATCGCGGAGAAAATGCAGCCCACGGGAACCTGCGTCATCAGTCTCCCGATAGGCACCAGACACGCCGGTCCTCAGGCAACCCAAAATCTCACCGCCATCAGGGAAATCATCGCCACGGCAGTCCAGGACATCCCACAAGCTGACCCCTACTTTGTAAGGAACAACCAAATGATGGACTTGAATAACATGCTTCCCCTCATCACCATGATGCACGAGGATAAAATCCACCTAAGTGCGGTAGGCGCCGAGTACTGGACGAGCGAATTCGCCACCATCTGGTCACAGATCCACTCTAGGAGTCTCACTAACCTTCGTTTATCCCGCAGAGCAGCTAGACAATGAATATAAACTCTCATCTCTCTCCTCTCATATATTCACTCTGCACGTTCTCTCCTCTTTGCACGTAGGAACAGACAAATAGAACATTACCGCTAGCGTATAACATAAAGGCACCAATGACGGCCAAATCCAAGACATCTAAATCCCTCCCAAGAGGAAAGCAACACCCGCTTAACAAGGTCTCACAAATGTATATATATCTTCTCTCGCTAAAAGTTTTTTAAGTACCCAGTAGAAGGAATGCATAACTGTTTTACGTTAGTATGCATATTAATGTTAAAATTATACTAGTATAAAAAATGGCTTGTTCTTTGTTAAAATGCTTTTAAATAATTCTACACACAAATGAAAATGACTTTTCCCCTTGTTAAAACATATTAAACTGTTCTTTACATATATGCGCATGTTTCTTTCACCAATCTCTCTACATAACGCATGTATTTTCTCTCTCAATTAATAAATTTTCCACATGTTTCAATTTCTTATCTTTTCGTCTTACAGAATATCTAAACACTAGCAAGCGTATGGTCGGTAACACTTACTTTAAAAAGTTCACAATATATCATAAATACACACAACTAGCTCAAAATATTAAGTAGTATCTATATTAAAGAGTAGAAGTAAAATAACTTAACAATTCCCAGTATATCAAGCCTCATCAGTAGTATCCAAATGCCTCAATTACATTATCTTATAAAATACCCCCTACGTTTGTAACTATATAATATACCTCATACGTTTGTAATTATATTTTCTCACAGCAACTGTACGCAACATATTGACCTTCATACACAGACCCAACATAAGAAGCACGTCCAATAGGGACAAATTTTTTTTCCTTCTCTTATACAGGTCATCTCGCCTTTATAGAATATGAAAACGCACGCAATAATAATTCCATCTAAACGATGGTTTTCTTTTTTATAGATCATCTCGTTTTGGAAAATACAAACGCGCGCCGTACCATAACCCTTGTAAATAAATTTTTATTTCACAGATCACCCCGCTCTATAAACTGCACAATCCACATGCCATGCCTCCGCTATTACAAGTCACTTCACCTTTAAAATATATGTAATCACACGCCACATTTTTTAAACATTGCTCTTACTTCAAAGGTCTTATCACCTTTACAATATATAATCATTTGTCGTAATTTTTATCCATTTACACGATTTTTATCTCGCAGTCCATCTCGCTCTATAAAATATATGATTACATGTTATACCTCTACCCATCTAAACTATGTATTTTTTCTTACATTCCCTTTTTCTTTCTCTTACATTCCCCTCTTTCTTTCCCTATTTCAGAATGTAAAATGAACCACCCCCCGGGCCGAAACTCCAATAGGAGAGCCAAAGAGGCAACCAGACGCCGCAACTTTGGTAGCTGCAAAGACCAAACAGACCAAGTAGATTGGCGACTCCAAGTTACCAAAGAAGCCTCCAAGAAAAGGAACCCGACAGACAACACTCAAGTTACCTGCATTAATATTCGATGCATCAACCATCCCGCCACAGGCCTCCTCACCATCACCAACGCATTACAGGAGGAACTCAAGCACTCAGACATCGCCTGCATTATGGAAACAATGCACTACTCTAAAATCTCACTAGATGTTCCCGGCTTCAACACCACCACCAAGACCAGAGACGTCCAGGATAAATTTCACGCCAACAATGGCGGTCTGTGCCTCCTCATCCGGCACAACATCGTAGAAGGCACGGAAACTCTAACAATGGAACATCCAGACGTATTCGCGGTCAAGATGAAAAAAGCCTTCTTCCACATGGAGGAAGATATCTTCATCTACTTTGTCTACAATGTAGGGGACGGCTCCGAGGTCATGAAATACATACACCATCCAGGACTAGAAGCTGTTCAGGAAGACCTCTATGACAGGCCAGACGACGCGAAGATATGCATTATGGGCGACATGAACGCCAGAACCAAAACCCTACCGGACTGGATCGAAGCTGCCCCCCTTGGTGAGGAGGAACAAGTAGCAAATCTTCCTTTCACGCTGGATATCCCTCCCAGAGCCAACATGGACAAGGATCTTAACCCCAACGGCCCAAAGCTCCTAAACTTCTGTAAGGAAACCGGATTCGCCATCATGAACGGGAGATTCCCCGGAGATCCACACGGCACCTTTACCAGATCGGATAAGCAGTCCACATCAACCCTAGACTACAGCCTTGCAAGCCCTGCACTCTGGACGGATGTCATAAATTTCTCAGTAGGGCTTGTAAACGAACCTTTGCGGACGGACCACCTCAGCATACACACGGTCCTTAGATGCCGGAAACCACCCGCCCCACCTCCAGAGCCTGTAGACACCAAAGCTATCATCCCCCAGTACAGATGGACCAAGGAAATGAACATCTCCATCCCCAACACTCTCACCTCCTTCCTTTTCTCCTCCTCTATGTCTAAACTCACCCAGAGGATCCAAGCAACTACAGACATAACAGAAGTGGAAAATATTCTACAAGATTTCTCAGAGGCGGCCCTGCACCAGATCCATCAGGTAACCCCCGTGAGGAAGGTAGTACACTCAGGACACCACGACCCGAACTGCGTTCACCAACCAGACAAACCTTGGTTCGACGACAGCTGTCAACAGATGGCGGCTCTCATCAAGTCTCTGAGAGGGAAGAAACCATTAGAGAGAGAAGACACCCGTCAATCCTTCAACAAAATCCTCAAGCTCTTCCACGCCTTGAAAATGAGGAAGAAAAACCAATACAGGAACAATATCCTAAAGTCTATGCTCACAGCTGAAGATAAACCAACAGGATACTACTGGGACAAACTGAGGGAACTCAAGGGCGAAGCATCGAACACCGTCAAGAGTAATCCAATTACCGCCATTAGATGGAAAGCACATTATTCAGACCTCTTTGTCAACCACTCAGACATCCCGATCGACGACTACCACATGAGGAGAGATGACCTGAAAAAGAAGGAATTCAAATTGGACTTCATGGCTTCACCCTTCTCTACAGAGGAAATAGAAAAAGTGTTCCATAAACTACACAACAACAAAGCACACTACATCGACGGTCTATGCGGGGAGTTCCTCAAATATGGATTTCCACACATCAAGGAGTTCGTCACGGCACTCTTCCAGCTTCTTAGGGCCAACTCCATGTACCCAGCAACCTGGAAAGAAGCAGCCATCATCAACCTCTTTAAAAGGGGTAGCAGACTGGAACCAACGCACTACCGCGGGATAGCAATCAGTAGCGTCCTAGGCAAGATCTTCTCCTCTCTCATCAATAACAGACTAATGGAAGCCTTTATTGAACTGGACATAGACAACTACTACCAAGGAGCCTTCAAGAAAGGATTCAGGACAGCGGACCACACATTCATCCTCAACACAGCAATTGAAATGTCTAAACTCCAAAACAGCTTCATCATCCTCACCTTCGTCGACATGCGCAAGGCATTTGATTTAGTGGCCCGTCATAAGCTTCTCCTTAAACTACGGCAGTACGGCCTTGGCGGTAGCACCATGGATCTACTAGAGGAAATGTACTCAAACGCTGAATACAGAATCAAGATGCCAGAGGGACTCTCCACCCTCTTCAAGATCAGCGCCGGAGTCAAGCAAGGAGACCCAATGAGTCCCCTGATGTTCCTCGCCCTGATAGCAGATGTCATCCACATCTTCGACGACACGTGCACACCATTTGCACTCGGCCTCCTCCGCCTCGCAATCCTCCTGTAAGCTGATGACGTCATCCTCTTCTCCCGCTCATTTCAAGGAGCCCAGAATGCACTCAACAAATTGAATGCATTCATGACGGAATGGAGCTTACAGATCAACGTGGACAAGTCCAAGGTAATGATAGCCGGCGCTGATAAACCTACCAAACACAGACCGGACCTAAAGATCGGCGACACCCCTCTGGAATATGTGAAAACATATAAATACCTAGGCCTTGATGTCACCCCAGACGGTCTCCAAAGTGGCGAGCAATCCATGGTCTCCAGATGTAAACGCGCCATGTTCGCCCTATACCCGGCTATCAAGGGTGCTAGCCTCGCCCTAGCGGTTCGCCTCCTGGATCAACTCATCAAGCCGATTGCCACCTACTCAGCCGAGCAATGGCTCCCCCTCAAGGACACCACCAGGATCGCCGAACTAGGCCCTTTCCAGACATGGGACGATGCCACCTCGCACACCCTAGCTATGGACGTCGCTCAAATCGGATATCTAAGAAGAGTTCTTCACCTGCCTAAACACTCCACCATTCTTACTATAAGAGGGGAAACTGGTGTCTCCCCTTGGTGGATAAACGCCACGGTCGCCCTCACGAAATATCTCACCCGTCTCCAAGGCGATGAAGTCTCACCTCTCCTCAAACAAGCGTACCTAGAACAAGTCCACATGACGAAAGGCGGGCACATCTGCTGGCTATCAGGAACCCACAACCTCCTTACCAGCCTAGGTCTAGACCCGGCCAATCTGGAGGGCGGCAAATACATCCACAAACTCCTGGAGGATCAATATGCAGAATATTGGTTATCTAAACTGTGGGAAAAGCCAGAAGAGGACACCAAGGTACATTTCTACAGGAGCGTCAAGAAGGTATTTGAAAGGGAAAAATACCTCACCTCCACTCCAATAGCTGTTGCCATGCCAACTCTTCGCCTCAGAACGTCCACTCACTCACTACCGGTGGAGACAGGCCGCCACCAGAACGTCCCACGTGACCATCGAACGTGCACCGCATGCAACATCGACGCTCTCGGAGACGAATGGCACGTTTTCACGTGCCCGTCTCTACTCGACCTTCGCCGCCACCACGGTATAAAGGACGACCCTACCGTTCAAGAAATAAACGGTAACATCCAGGCCAGTAAGCGCTCCTGGCTCAATTATGTCCGGGAAGCCTTACCACGCCTCACGCCATCTCAGAAGAAGACGGCCACGAAACGCAAAGTCCCCGACGATGACGTAACCACACCTCCTCGACCAGACCCGGCAAAGAAAGCCCGTACGGACCCTCCTCCAACTGAGACAACATGACGTGTTCCTGAGACAACCGGACGTGTTCCTGCAAATCTATAACTTAAATCATTCTCAGGATATATGCCTGACAGAACAATTTAAGTCATAGTCAGGACATATGCCTGACAGAACACTTTAATCATACAGCACAATAACTCATAGTCTGGATATATGCCAGACAGGACTGCCTAAATCATAGTCAGGATATATGCCTGACAGGACTCAGATAAATCATTATCTATATAAGCAGTTACCTAACTCATCATCAGGATATATGCCTGAACGGACACTATATTAACCAGGGATGCATACGTGCACGTTAAACATGATTAATTATTAAACCACTTCTTATTAATTTACAATATGTGTTTCTTCTTCTTTACAGCATTTCCTTTCAGTCTCATATTCTTCTTTTCTTTTCAGAGTCACACACCTACTTCTTTAACCATCAATTTAGTAACCACCCTCTACTATCCCTACTAACGCCCCTTCTCTCATCATGTAAAATGCCACGCCCACCCCTCAGCGGACCCGCGACCAGAACGCCCAAGCTTAAGTTTCTTTTATTTCACTTATAATCACGTCTATATTTGTGCGCTTATGCGCTCCCATGCTTGTACAAGAAGGGGCAAATAAAGACTTTATCAAATCAAATCAAATCAAACCCAATGAAAATGAACTGTTCAAATGGTTTGTCTGTAAGACGGGATCTGTGTGGCCTGAAGATATGACCAGCTACTGAGAACATTCTCTCAACTGGGGCTGAGGAGGCTGGAATATGGAGATATCTTTTTGCAAGATTAGAGATGTCTGTAAACTGTGACTTGTGCTGTTTCCACCACAGTCAAGGCTGGACTTCGTCATTTTAGTCTGGTACACTAAGGTAGTCATCTAGCTGCTTCTCCAGAGGGTCAAATATGGTGTTTGACTGAGGAGACTGACTAAACAGTGATGTGTGATTGTTCCTGAGGTGTGGCAACTGATTTGTTAATTTAAAGCATAATATAAGTTAGCCCACTTATCTCTAGAAACATCAAGAATTGATTTAACAATTGTTAAGCTACTACTATTCCAGCAAGTGATAACACTTTGCTGAGGCCTTTAACAATTTTTATATAATTCAATTGCAGTGCAACTTTGTGTAATATGAGAAACAAGATGGTGACATTAATACAACAATCTATCAAAATGTCCGGCCTCTTTAAGATCATCATGTACGATAAGCCATAGGGCTAGATCTAGACCTGATTTGGCTTCTGTCTTAGTTGGCAGATTCTCCAGTTCAGAAGGGACAAGCTCCTCCTCATCTAACATAGGCAGGCTATTATCAGAAGGTACAGATTGACAAAGGTCATCATCTGACAGCAGCTTGCCAAACTTTTCAAGTTGGTAGCATTGTCTGTGACAATGTGGGACAATTTATGTTAAATAGCATGCTGAGACGTAAGTTCTCCATACTCATGGTTGATGTTCACTACTGTCTGCTTGACTTTCTGACAAGCCAAGGAAGTCTTGATCTCCCAGTCGCAGATAAAGTGAGCTGTCGCACCCAAACATGCACACATCTGACAGTTAGTCTGGAGGTCTATTGTCAAACCTATTATAGGGGCTAGAGTGAAAGCTTCCCTCAGACTTGCCTGCAGCTTCTCATGACAATTTTGTAGGAGGACAGTGCTTAGGTGTTTACGGGAGGGAAGGGTGTGCAATTTCTGACAGATTTCTGTAGGCTGGGCTGTCAACAAAGGAGAGAGGCATGAGATCCTGGACAATGAATGTGACGCCATCATTGATGGTGATCTGCTGAGGATGTTTAGCTTCCCATTTCTCAATTTGCCAGCAGAGGACGACTTGGTGGTGGCAAACAAACTGATGGGAGTTTGCTTCTAGGCCCTGGCTGAATCACTGAGATGCTTGACTCTCTTAGCTATGAATTCATGCTTGGCAAGAAGATGCTTGTGTAGGTTAGAGGTAGTGGTGCCCTGTGTGGAGAACTTGGCAGTACAGTGCTTGCACTTATAGGTCAGTCTCCCAGGTTAAGGCCCTGGGACAGGTGGTTCAAACACATCGAAGATGGAAGCAGGCATGTCATATCTGGTTACACATACATATAATGTGTGAATCTATATAATCCCAGGCAGCATACTCCTGGCACAATGACAGTCAATCTTTATTTGTGGGCTGGAAGTGGCATATTTTAGTGTGCTCAATTGGGCCTTTTTTAAATATTTGGGCCGGAGGTGATTGGGCAGGTGTGTTTTTCTGGCCATGCTGGCACACTTTTTTTCAAAAAACAATATGTGGGGGGTTTCCCACAAATGCGGACCCAGCTGAGAACCATTTAATTGAGTTGACAGAAGTAAAAAAATTGTAAGAATAAGGACAATTTATGAGTTCCAATATAATTTGCTTGATACTATTCTGGCCACTTCACTTCAACTTCAACATTTAGACATTTCTCAGAATAAAGTCCATTTGGAAAATTAAATAAAAAATACACCCAAGTCAGCCAGCAAACGGCATTCCACCTTTTGTAAGTATACACCTCTCCCTTTATAATACTCACAGCAAACCTGCATTATAAACATGTACATATCTCCTGTTTCTTGCTTCAGTTCATGGTTGAAAAGAGAAAAACACAAACACAAAGTACCTTGCCATCAGATAAACACAACCAATAAGCAAATGCATTAATTTAAAGCTAGACATTTGTAAACTTAATGATACTTCCCGTTATACATCCAGTCTCCTGATGTGTCTTGCAAGCTGTCCCATGTCTGTCGATACTCCTCTTCAAATGCCTCAAACGCCAAAATAAAAGCTTGTCATGCTTCATGAAAGAATCATTCCGTTCTATGAAGCCTTGCAATTTGCACAAATAACCTACCCAACATTAAACTAATTGCTGTGTTTAGTACTAAGCATATCAGTTCATGTGCAAACACAACAAGAACCTTTCACAAAAATGGTCGACTCCCTGGCATGACTCACAATGTCATGTGACCTAGATTTCAGTAAAAAGGGTGTGCCTCAGAAATGGGGCATTAAAAGTGATTTTTGTCGGGATCATAGAGTTTTTCTCTCAAAGTATTCACAGGTGTAGTACCCATGCATTAATTAGTGGGAGAAGAGATGCAGAAATACTTCGATTACATTAGTGACTGGTCCTTTAACAGAAATTGTTTCCAGACCACAGCTATCTTCATCACTCTTGTCCAGGGCTGCAAGATAAGTTTATACATATTTGTTCAAACCAGTAAAATCTGTCCAAATACATACAGAAGCTCTCTTCAACATTTGAGCTGATGGTTTCTGGCCTACTATGAATTCTGTCATCTGGCGCTGTTGTTGTAGCAGCTTTGTAGCATCCATGAGCATAGACGCAGACTGCATCCAAGGCATTGTAGTCTACTGGAATATTTTCCCCAAGACATTACTTGTGGCATCATGATAATGTCAAGGTTACACAGCTATAGCCCCCTGACTATTCAGGTTTCAGAGCACCCTTCACATCCCCTAGAAAAATTAGAACACTCCTTTGTCTTAATACCGAACTGGAGGCATGGCTGAAGGTTTGGTTTCTGTTAAATGTGCACATGTACCAACAACTACTCACAAAACTACGGGGGCATGCAACTCCCACTCATGTGATCTCTAAAAGAGATGTTTGGCAAATATGCCTCTTCTGGTTTTCAGTGCACTTTAAAAGTAGTACATATACAAGTTTTATACTAGTAGTATAAACTTCCGGTCAACATGGCGGTCTTTTACAATACTCCCAACGTGAACATTTAAATTGCACCAGAGTATATTTAAACCCACACGAACGAGGACCAGCCCTAGTTTAAACAACGCAACTAAAGACTCAGAACCAAATGAGGTATGTCAAGTAAAGGCCCGGCAAGTAAAGGATCTAAAAACAAACATAAAAATTCGGCCATGAGCGATAATACCGAACTCATGAAAGTTAAAGAAGAGATTCTTAAAGCCATCAATTGTAGTCAGCTGACAACCAAAAACGAAGTCCTTGCTAAATTTGATAACACTTTTTCTGCTTTTGCAGAGAATACACGCAAGGTGAACAAGGCCACTAATAGAGTATTTCAGAACCACGATTCACATATCCAGCGACTTGAACTTGCACTTCGTAAATCCCGCCTCCACACCCTCAAGCAAGACTGCAACTACACAACTATTCAATCTCAAAAAACAGTTTCTGACAATCAATTCGTTTAAAATGGAGACAAAATAAACAATAGTATTTGCCATTCTAACTTACCCTTTCTATCAAAAATCTTAGAGAAAGTGGTAGCTTCTCAGATTGATAATCACCTAAAAGAGAACAATTTAATGGATCCCATTCAGTCAGCCTATAGACCTCACCACTCAACTGAAACAGCACTTACAAAGGTTCACTCGGATATCACACAATCGTTGGATAGAGGAGACATTGCTGTTTTAATAATGCTTGATCTATCAGCGGCATTTGACACTCTGGATCACAATGTTATGGCCAAGAGACTAGAGCACGTGTATGGCATTGGTGGCAACGCCCTAAAATGGATGAAGTCCTACCTACACCTACGAAGGCAGTCAGTCAGTATAGACAGAGTAGAATCAAATGAGAAAATTCTCACATTCGCTATGCCGCAGGGTTCCGTTCTAGGCCAAAAAATGTATTGCTCATACAGTAAGCCTGTCAGTTCTATCATCAGACATCATGGCTTGCTGTATCATACATATGCAGATGACAGTCAACTTTACTTTACACTGGCCCCAGAGGATGACCAATAAATGGAAAAAATTGTAAATTGTGTAAATGACATTTAAAGATGGATGAGCCAGAACCTCTTGAAGCTCAATGAAGAGAAGACTGAGCTCATATTTTTCATGGCCAAGAAAAATGCTCATATCTGCAACGGTTTAACAGTAAAATTTGCTGGAGGTGCCACAATCAATCCATCCACTTGT